>CATIWQ010440018.1:0-25039 GCA_949673415.1 Euphorbia schlechtendalii
GAGAGATGAGGAGAAAAGATAATAATGGTAAAAGCAAAAAGTAAAACGTAAAATAGTAAGGATAACAAAAATAAAATACTCTAGTATGAAAAATAAAAATATTTTATTCAAAGTGGGTATACACTTGTATTTCCCTAAAAAGGATCATCCGGCAACCCATATAAAAAAGAGGCCCATGTTTTGTTTGTGATATCCAAACCCAAATCCTACGTTTTCGGTTAGTTGTTGTCTCCACCGACGAAAACCTCAAAAATAGGCAAATGTCACTTTCCTTATCTAAATCCCACAATTTATTTATTTCTTCTTTTGAGTTTTGACAAACTAAAAAATAAATAATTTACCTAATCACGCGCCTGCGCCAGTGTAAGTCTATTATTTACTTTAAATTTCAAAACTAAATTTCATATAAAAATTCAAAATTAAGGAAAAATAATATATATCGGACTTTAAAATATGCCGTTTTTATTGTTTGGCCCCTGCCCCTTGTCCTAACTAAGAGTGAAAAATAAAATTTTATTTCTTTATCAATTTGAAAATTTATAAATTCATAAATTTTATTTCTTTATCAATTTGAAAATTTATAAATTCGTTGATCAAAGTCATGAGCATCGAATCATGAAGTTGATTGATTATAATAAGAAATACAAGTTAAAGAAAGTATTTTAAAATGTAGTATTTTCTATAATTATTTATAAAAAAAAATTATTCATAGATCGAACTACACGAATGTATTTAGTGAAAATAGAATTGAGTTTCATTCCACATTTTTTATATGCGTCGTTAACTATTTTATACAATGTAACGTATGATTTGTGCTTACACTTTTTTGATGAAAAATGAAGTTCTATTCAAAATGGAAGCATATGAATGTTTAAATATGTATACATCAATGGAAGCATACAAAATAACCATAAATCTTAGGTTTAAAACTTTTTATATCAATTTCACATATTCGTTTTTCTGAATATATAAAAAGGAAGGATAAAAAGGGAAGTGAGATAAGAGAAAACAAGGGTGGCCGTTTTTTGTTCTACTCTTTCTTCGCACATTCATCAAGCTAACATCTCAACTGATTAATTAGAATTTGTAGTTTTTTTTTTTTAATTTTTCTCATTTCTATTGAGAGTAAGAGAGAGAGAGTTCGGAGTTCATTTAATCGATCCGCGAGCAACGGCTCTTTCGTTTTCTTATTTTAAGGGATTTCTTCATTTTCATTGCTGAGACGACGTTCTGTTTGTATATTAGCGATGGATTATGACAGTGATAGGTAATATTTGACTGCTTTTATTTGATTCAATGAGTCTGTGGATGCATGTGTGTAATAGGTTTTCATTGATTTGTATGATTATTGATTAATTTTTCTAGGTATTCTAGTCTGCATTTTGTGTTTTTGTGGATAAAATCTAGTTATATCTATCTGCATTTTAGGTTGTTTTTGCTGGTTTTTGTTTGTTTAATTTGGTTTAGTATTTCTGTGAGGTTTTGGGTTTGAACTTATATGTTGGTCATTCTAGTTGCTTCCCTTTTTGCTTATCGTTTGCTGGTTATTTTGCTAATATATACTTTTTGAGTTTTTTTTTTTATGAATGGCAAATTATACGAGTTTTTGAGTTTCCATTCTCTTGTGTTTCTTTTGTTAGTGTTTGTTTGTTTCTTCAAATTACCTTGCTGGTGATGTGTTTATGTCTTTTTCCTGTGGAATTTGTGATTAGCTTTCCTCTTAACCTTGATTAAGATGAAGCTTAAGTCAGTACAACAAGAGCTCTAGTTTTAGGTACATGATTTTATGTCAGATTGGATATCCTTCATAGTTACTTCTCATTTAAATTTTTTTTATTGGGATTATTTTTAGCTTTTGAGGTTTTAAAGATAGTATGATCCCAATACCATTGCCGCTTTCTTTTGTGAAGTGGCAGGACCAAACATTGTGATTGGCAAGGGGAGGCTTATTCTCTCGGAAAGGATTCAAGTTATGGTAAAATGCTACTCATTTACTGCTTCTTGAGTTTAAACTTGGGGGTTGAGGTTAGAGGAAAAAGGCGAATCATGTCACTAATCTCTGTATCGTTTAATGGTTCTTAAGCAGATGTATCTCAATGTTTATGGAATGAAGTGACCCTAAACGAGGAAGATCTCTCCTACATGCTGGACAAAGCAACCCCAGTTAAGGCTTGCGGGGATTTGGCTTACAATGTGAATCATAGTGGTATAAGAATGACATTATCCTCTCTTTTTACCCAAATGAAAGATTATCATTACTTATTAGTGATTGTGCTTCTAATTATAAAAGATAATTTTCAGATAATATTGAAAAGGATCCAGAGGAATACAGGGACACTTGTTCACAGTTTAAGAGGCGCCGAATGCTGCAATTCGATACGCAAGAAATAGATTCCCCCCTCTGCTGCGAAGACATTTCATCTGTGTTTCTACAATCTAATGTGAGCTCTAAATAATGTGTGATACTTCAATTTGCAATTTTCTTCTTAATTTGGAAAAAAACATCATACATATCATCTGATGGGTATCCACTTATACAAAAGTAGCTGCGATTGATTCGAGAAATTTATGTCCTTTATGTTAATTCGATTGGTCCTCTACATTAATGGACACAATGTATTTATCGCTTTCAGTTTTTCTTATTTATTTTACACGTAGCATGGTTGGTCTATACTTATCTTTTTGGTTTGTATATTTAGGAGAGGGAAGACTTGCTTGAGGAAGTTCTGCCTCAAGCATCAGACTGGGTTTCTGGATTTCCAGGTTTTTCTCTTGCCTATTGGAATTTGGAACTTGTTTGTTTGTTCTTGAAATTTTTAATCACGGTGTCAATTGTCCTAGCAGATATTTCTGCCACCTGTTACGAAGTTATGGACCAGTCATCTGATGGGTGGCTTGCTGAATGCTTAAACGACACTGAAATGCAATTTTGTCACAGTGATATGTATGTTTCTTTAGACTTCAGTGCTGTCCAAAGTAATTATGCTAAATGCTGACCTGTTTAATTCGGATCATGACTCAGGAATTTTCATGGAGCGCCAGATGTTCAAATCGATGTTTCAGGTATAAGTGCTTGTATGTTTTATTATTCAAATGATAGCCCTACCACAGTTTCGGTGTATGAGGCAATGTTGTCATGTATTGTATATCAGGCATTGAGAACATGACATTATTTTTTTTTCCTGCAGAGTTTTGCAGCACCCCACTTGGGATGGAAACCGATGTTGCTCCAAAACGCATTGTTCGAACTCCTCACAACGTAATTTTTAAAGGTGTTGCTCTCTTCTCAATATTCAACATTATTTGTGATGAGTTGGCGAACTGTCAACCACTGACTGTTATTTGTTGCTCCGTTTTTTGCAACAAACCATAGTACTTTTTTATTTCAATAGTAATAAGAGTACCAAAAAACATTGTGAACATGTGTTCTCTTGATGTCTACTGATAACGCGATTGCGTATTTTATTACCTAACAAAACTGAACAATCATTTTTATTTATTTTTTGGAATGTTCAGGTAAGAAGTCTTTGGTGCAAATACCCTCCAAATTACCTTCCTCTGTTGTGTATCCATTCGCCTTCATCAAACCCTGTGGATTCCATGGAGATGTTACTCTCAAGGACATAAACCAGAGGATTCAAACTCCCCCGCACTCAAAATCAATGCACAAGGAAGATCCTCCAGTTTATCCTACATCTGCATTTTCAGGTAAGCCTGTTGTTGGCCAAACGAAAATTCGAACAGAAGGAGGAAAAGGAAGCATCACAATTATGAGAACCAAAGGATGAGTAGATACATATGTATTAAACTTGTATTTTGAAGGCCAATGGATGTATCTCATTGGGTTTTGGAACTCGTAAATCACATTCATTGTGTTTATGCTTCCAATTAAGTTGTTTTAGGTGTTAATGGTGGTTGTGTGCTTTATGTATATTGTGTTTTGTACCTTGGAAATGACTAGGCTCTCATTGGAATCTTTTGCATGCCAATGGTGTTTTTGAAGCACTAAAATGTTATTCAATTGAGGTTCAAATGTAAGCAAACATCCTTTGAGAAAATGTTAAATGTGAAGGGAATTGGTGAACTTCATGTGTAAAAAGGTTTTTTTTTAGTTGAAACTCTAATTAAAGTTATATCAACATAAATTCAAATCTCTTACATGTCGGAAAAACAATTGCTATATCTAACAAATATGTAACATGATTCGTGGACTAAGAAACATGGACAAGTCTAATGATACTAAATACATTTTTATCTTAGATAAATTATCGAACAAAAAAACATACATAATATAAACACACAAAACTTGCTTTTGTCGCAGGACAAAGATGCTCTCAGTCGAGACTTTTAAAAAAATAAAAAATAATCGTTGCAATTTATATTTTCTTAACCTTCCAACTAACAGTTTCACAAATTCACAATCATAACAATAATCAACAATACGAACGTTTTAAATTTTTCAAAGAACATGGTGATCTTCAAGCCATAGCTTATTATATCATCAACAAAAATGTTCGCTTATAAATTGTAATTCTTTAGTAAAACACTTAGCAATGTTTGACTCAATAAACACGTAGCCAACTATTATAATATCTTCCATGATTTATTGTTTTGTTTTTATGTAATACACGAAAGAAGAAAACAAACAAGAAACTACACAAGAGGGACATTATCTCATCCAAGATACATCAGAACTTCAACACATGAGTTAAAGGAAAGAGTTGTGAGAGTCGCCCAAGCTTACGCAAGGAAAGAGTTGTTGGAAAAACAATGAAATAAATAAATAAATTTTCGATCTCATATTTTTTCTCTCGGATTTGAAGAAATCTGAATTGTTGAAATGTCCATTTTATCGTATTTTCTTATCTCTACCTTCAACCAAATGATAAATTAATCGATATAATATGTATAAAACACTATAATATAAACAGAAAACACGTTAAAAGAAACCAAGTTGAGTTGTGTCAGACATTATTTTTAAATGACACTTGGTAGTTCTTCTCATAATTAAGTAAACAATTTCTTCAATCTCGATTTGAAAACGGTAACAGAAACAGAAATGCTACATCATATACAAGGAAAAAAAATTTGTAGAAATGAAAATGATAAATCTCACTTTTATAAATACACTCTTTTATAGGAATAAACAAACTCATCAAGAAATTGTAAATAACATTAAACGGTTTTTAGTCAATCAAGGAGCCGTTTAATTTAATTAAAAAGACAAATAACGGGAATTGGTCAAGATAACCGTTGATCACATTTAAAAATTAATTAAAGGCATTAAAAAATAAATGTAAAATGTATAATTGCTATTTTAAAAGTATAACTTGCGGTAGGTTCTATGATGACTTTGTCAAAAACAAAGTTTTCATTACATTAACTCTTATCACCATTGATCCGTGAAGATTGATTCAATAAAGAAACAAGATAAAATAATATGTACTTTATTGAAAACGAAATCATCATATCCTACACCATAATTTGCATAAACTTTCCGAAATAAAGAGCAAATGATATATCATAGTGAAATAATATAAACTTTCCTGATGTTATTATGTAAGAATCCGGCCTGCTAAAGAGCAAATGATATATCTTAGTGAAATAATATAAACTTTCCTGATGTTATCATGTAAGAATCCGGCCTGCCAAATGCCATTGTGATCACGTGTAATCTTTCCTAGTTCTATTACTAGGAAAACTGAAATCAGCCTAGAACATGCTGCCATTTTTCCACTTCCCATCACTAACTATTTTAGTGTTATTGGATCGATTAGTTGACTAATGCAATCGTATATTTCATGGAACAAGTTGGATGAGTGCGGAGTGCACGCTTGTTCGGGTTCTATTATAATATCGGGGTCCGAGAGCAGAGCCCTCGACAGCGGGTTCAAGGGCCGGCGCTCCCAGCTGGGGTCGAGCTACCAGGTTAACTCGAACAAAAAAAATTTCTATTACATCATGTTGTTTGGATACAAAAACCTGTTATTTTTCCGAAAATCATGTATTTTCGGAACCTGACATTTTTCGAAAAATCATGTATTATCGGATGGATTTTCTTCTATAAAAACCTGGCACTCGGTAATAAACAAACACGGTTCATTTTTCAATTTTTCATAACAAATTCTCATTCTAAGATCTTGTCAAAAATCTGATTTTATCCAATTGAAATATTTGATAAAACCGCCAAACAAATTCCAATCTAAAAGTATTTCACAATTTCAAATTTATCCGTGCTTTTTCTCAAAAAAAACTTTGAAACTCACCAGCAGATAACGCAAAACATTTGATGTATTGATGGACTCACGTGGACTCATAATACAAGTCTCATTAGTATCATATGGTACAATAGTCCACAGAGTAAGTTGACAATAACAATCATGATCAAAACACTTTGTTAATTTTCAGATTTTCAACCAATCTATTTAAACTTTCATTAATCATGTTTTCCCTGACAGAATTGTCAACTAAGAAAGAAATATTAGTACCAGCTGAGCTGACAATTCATAAAACAAGGCATCATTAAAGAATACATAACTTATAAAACAAGACATCGTAAACTTATAAATTGAATAAAATCGAATTCCTTAATGTATTATCATAATTTTCTTTCATATTTATTGTACATGAAATTGCACGTATTTTTTCAAAAAAATTCCTTAGCACCTACCATATTTTTTTTATTATTCAGGATGTTTAACATTCTATTGTATTACATATATTTATAACCTAATACATCATGGAATTTGATACATTTTGTTTCATTCCTATTACTCCCTCAATTTACAAAAAGTACACTAATTTACACCTAACTTTAAAAAATGCATCATTTTTTTCACGAATGTCACATGTTAGTTTCTTTATTTTTAAAAATAACATTATTTTCTCTCTAACTAGAATTAACGCGTAATGTTCAAGGAATTAAACTTATGCACTCTTATAAATTGAAGGGATGACCGAGATATATTCAAAGTTAAAAAATGCAATACGAGTTTTGGGAAACAATGTATCCAGTGGCCATAGTCCTATGTCAACATTTTGAATATACATCGCATCCCAAAGTATTTATTTTACCGTCTAATCCATTTAAAATCTTTCACTAGTGAAAAATATTTAACTAATTTTCAAATTAAAAATATCGATTTACAAATTACTAAATGAAAATAAGCCAAACAGAGAGTAGAGCGGCAAAAATGGAAGGCGGTAAGGTCGTTAGTTCAGACACGACTGCTTTCTTCACTACTTTTCGCATCTGAATCGGAATTTATCTTTTTTCCTCCTTTTTTGTTCTTCGCCGCTCTTTTCTCTGCATTGGATGGAATCTCCATAATCATGGCGTTTCAGTTTGTAATCAATCCTCTATCTCTTCTTTCATTATTTACTGCAGCTCTTATCCCTTTCATCCATGGCGATATTCCTTCAATTTTAGACGGACCTTTTCATCCTGTTACTGTTCCTTTTAATTCCAATTTGCGCGGTAATGCCATTGATTTGCCTGACACCGATCCTCGAGTTCGGCGATCTGTTGAAGGATTCGAGCCGGAGCAGATTTCTGTGTCTTTATCATCTAATTATGATTCTGTTTGGATTTCCTGGATCACAGGTACTAGCTTCTAAGTTATTTTTTTCATAATGTATATGTGTTTGATGAAAGTCGTCAACCAAAAATATTTTTGTTGTTTCTGAGTTAAATGTACGAGTGTGTTGGCGTTTGATTTTTCAGGGGAATTTCAAATTGGTTACGATATTAAACCATTGGATCCAAATCAGGTCGGAAGTGTAGTTCGTTTTGGTACTTCAAGAAATTCATTATCTCATGAAGCCAAGGGCTATTCTCTTGTTTATAATCAGCTTTATCCCTTTGAAGGTCTCCAGAATTATACTTCTGGTATCATTCATCATGTTCGTCTCACTGGTACGATTATCGATTAAATTTAAGAACACTGGTTTTGAATTTGTTTCTTTAGTTACATACAGATCCAGCATATGCATATGTTCGTGTTTTTACTGGTCGAATGTGGACTGAACTTTTGTGACCATTGCGAAAAATGATCCTTTTGGAGAAAGTAACGCAGCAGAATTTGTTCTGTTTTTACAATTGTTTTTCTTTCTGGGGTGTTATAGGGCTGAAACCTAACAGCACATATTATTATCGATGCGGAGATCCTTCTATAGGAGCCATGAGTAGTATATACTCCTTCAAGACTATGCCAGTTTCTGGCCTGAAAAGTTACCCTAGCAGAATAGCGGTTGTAGGTGATCTTGGTCTTACTTATAATAGTACCAGAACAATCAGTCATGTGATGAGTAACAAGCCTGAACTTCTTCTGCTCGTGGGGGATGTAACTTACGCAAATTTGTACCTCACAAACGGCACAGGTTCCGATTGCTATTCTTGCTCATTTCCAGAATCACCAATACATGAGACTTATCAGCCTCGTTGGGATTACTGGGGAAGGTTTTCTATAGTTCAGAACCTTTTTTTCTTTATTATATTTATTTCCTATTTCCTGTTCTGGACAACTTTCTGAAGGATTAAAATCTTGCATTGCTTGAACTGGATTATACTTTATAGGTATATGCAACAGTTGGTCGCTGAAGTGCCAATAATGGTAGTGGAAGGAAACCATGAAATAGAAGAACAAGTTGGAAATCAAAAATTTGTTGCTTACAGTTCTCGATTTGCATTTCCATCTGTAGAAAGTGGATCTTCATCGGCATTCTACTACTCTTTTAATGCTGGCGGAATACATTTTGTCATGCTCGGAGCATACGTTGACTATGAAAAATCAGGTAAAAATGTCCTTGCCATCTTCATTTTGTTGCCATCACATATGTCACTCTTCATAGTGATTTTGCTGTTATGTTCAGTCCTTGAATGATTCTGCATGCTATCAAATCACCATACCTAGGCAAGTTTTGAATTTAAATTATATGTAAATTGTAAGCCAGAAAATTTAGTGAGAATCTCAAAGGATTTTCTATCAAGACATTGTAATATTATAGTAATCGCTTTGTGAAATGAAGATGTAAATGATCTTTAGTTATTGTATTATTTGCCGTGTGATGCAGATACACTATCTTATAACGAGTATGTTATTAACAATGCACACTCACATTCAGATTCCGTTCAATGAACTAGCTGTTGACAGATAACATCCATATATGTTTGCAATATGCAGGAGTACCTTTCTAGCATTAGCATTTTGAATTTATGCTGTTATGAAGCAAATATGCATGCATGTCAAGAAACAAATAAGAAAGCTTGACCATCCCAATATGTATTGTTCAAGTTTTTTGAAAGGCACAAGTATTTAAATTGCAAATAGCACCTGCTTACTGAAAGCAATTTGCTCTTCTGATATTGTGTCTCTGCTGTGTTTTATCACAGGCGATCAATACAAGTGGCTGGAAAGAGACTTGGCCAATGTTGATAGAGAAACAACGCCATGGCTGATAGCTTCATGGCATCCACCATGGTATAATACTTATAGTGCTCATTATAAAGAAGCAGAATGCATGAGAGGGGAGATGGAAGAATTGCTTTACTCATATGGTGTTGATATAATCTTTAATGGACATGTAAGTAATATATATTTAAGTCATTCAAAAGTTATGAAAACAAATGATAGACCATTTTGTTATCAAGCCTATTGATGCTTCTCTGCTTATGATCAATTATCAGGTTCATGCATACGAGAGGTCCAATAGAGTGTATAATTACACACTGGATCCATGTGGTGCTGTGCATATCACAGTTGGAGATGGAGGTAACCGAGAGAAAATGGCTGTTGAACATACTGATGAACCTGGAAATTGCCCGGACCCATCAAGTACTTATGATCCAAACATGGGCGGCTTTTGTGCATCAAATTTCACGACTGGCCCAGCAGCCGGTCATTTCTGTTGGGATCACCAACCTGAATATAGTGCCTTCAGGGAAAGTAGCTTTGGCCACGGCATTTTGGAGGTATTTTCTTTTTTTCCTCTGTTATAACTCTCTGAAAAAGGTTCAAAATTGTAGAGTATTTGTCAAAAAATCCATCACCGGACATAATAGCTATTCCTAGCTAGTATACATCTCATGGAATAGCTATTCCTCCATTTCGATAAGGAATAGCTATTCCATGAAATATATAATAGTTAGGAAAAACTATTCTTCCCGGTAACCGATTTTAGACAAATACTTCAACATCTTTTACATTTTTTCATTCGTTTTCTTTTATTCCACGGAATTGTCATTCCGCCGACCGAACGAATCCTCAAAATAACTCGAAAGTTTGAGCTTAGTGTTGTTCCATCATGCTTAATTCACTGAATTTCTCAACTTAAATTAGTTTAAATGAATCAAGACACTTGAACTTTGTCAATTTTTACCGGATGACACCCTGAACTTTCAAAAGTTTCACCTAGCCCCCTGAACTTGGAAAAAGTACACCAGTCTGTCCTTGCCACATGTCGTATTATGATTGGTTTGACTTGTCAAGAATGTCATTTTCTGATTTTTCTCCCTCCAACCAAAATTTGACATGTGACGTTGAGAGGGGCAAAATAGTGCATTTATTCCACGTTCAGGGTGATATCAGTCAAAAGTTGTTAAGTTCAAGGGAGTTCTTGAATTATCACGAAATGCCAGAAGTTTTACACATATATACATCATATGCATAATATCTTTGAATTGTTTGTGAGCTTTCAGAATTGTTGATATCATCTTTAGAATCTGTATAGAACTGTAAATTCGACTCATGTGACGTATATGAGAAAAGCGAAATCTTGTCAACCGTTACAACATCGAAAATGATTGCAGGTGAAGAACGAGACATGGGCGTTGTGGACATGGCACCGTAACCAAGACTCTAGTAGTGAAGTTGGAGACCAAATCTATATAGTGAGGCAGCCTTATAAATGCCCTATTCGTCGCACACTAACTAAACCAATGTATGCAGATCTTTAACTGGAAATTTTGCTAAAGTTTTGTAGTTGATGAACGTATTAACATTGCACAAGATGAAGGCCTACACTTGTTATGTTACTAATCTCACACATTTATGCATGGTATAGACTAGAATTTTACTATCCCATTTTGAATGTATTGAGGGAGTAGTATATATAAAGAGAGAGCATTGTTTAATCGTGTCGTACTATATTTGAATGAACAAATCTTGCAATTTGTTATGGTTTCTAGTTGTGATTTCTTTTTTTTTTTTTTGCTTAATAGCATCCTAAATTTGTCCATACAATTCATTTTTTACTTGATCTTTCAAAAATTTCAAATGGCCACTGAACTTGCAAGAAAATACATCAGTATGCCCCTTCTACATGTTAGTTTCTGATTGGTTTGATTTTTTAAGAATATTATTTTTTTGATTTTTCTATCTTCAATTAGATTCTGACATGTGGTATTGAGTGAACAAATGAATGCATATGAAAATTTTGAGAGTTCAGGTTGAAAATGAAGGGGAAGTTAAAGGATACTTAATAGATTCATTCATCTTTTTAAAAAAAATTCTTTAAATGAACTGTTTTATATGTTTGACATTTTAGAGGATATCCATCCTTGCTTTAAAGTGGTCAAACTATCATTTAAATACTTTTTTAACTTGTATTGAATTCTTTCCAAGTGTTTGTTACTCTCTCCGTTTTCTAAATGTTATCGTTTTAACTAATTCATAGTTTTTAAGATAACAATTAACCGAATGAGATGATTTACTAATTTACTCTTTCATAAATGTCATACTTTATTTTAAAGACTTCATTGATATGATTAAATATTGATTCCTATAATCTTCTCATCTTGTTATTGGAGATTAAATATGGTTATATTGAAAGTTGAACAAATTAATAAGGGCGTGAATGGAAAACATAGAGAAAAAATATATTGGAAATACAAAATGACAATAAAAAAGAGAAATCAAAATCCCTCTAAAACGACAATATTCAGTAGACGGAGGGATATTACTTAATTTTTTAACTTATAAATTAAAAGTTACAAGATAGACTTTTAGTTTATTTTGAAATAATTTATAAGTGCTTAAAGTTTGATTAAGTAAAAAGCAAATATCGTCTATCTTCAACTATATAAAGTTGAGTTAATTTTAATTTTTTTTTAGGCATAAGTTGAAAAACACCATGCCAATTTTTTCACTAACATATGATAATTCTTGAATTGCGCTGTCATCTCTATGCCTTGTGCTTTTTTTTTTTCATGACAACAGACAAATTGTATAAAAAGCATTATACACAAATTGGATCTTGAAAAAGCAAACATTTTGAGAAATCAAGGAAATCAACCTGGCTTTATTGGACATTGCAGTCAATGAACACAAATGGCAAAAGGAAGAAAAAAAACAAGTTATAATTGTTCTATAGTTTAAGTACAAAATGCCAAGCAATGGTGGCAAATTAGGCTTAAGATTCCAAAAACAAATGCAAAATTGCATCAATAAGTTTTGAATAATATTAGGCGCGAAGCAAAAGCCAGTTATAACGTAACAAGCGATGCCTATATCAAGCCTAAGCTAATATATTCAATATCCAAGTTAGAAAATATCAATCAATTGGTAGATAAATTGAGAGGACAGTTCAAAAATTTCTCAGTATTCATATTCCAACATCATCTCATTTTTATCTAAAGAAACCATAGAAAAAAAAACAAAATTGTCGTAAAACTGTAATTTGTGAAGCAAACCTCTTCACATCTTTACTTCTATATCCTCGCTTAGAATGTAAATAAATTTTAATATTTTCGTTTTTCACAAAATAAATAATTGGTGATCACCATTCTTTAAAATTCCTGGTGAATAGATATAACATTTGATAAGTAGAAAAGACGAGAAAAAGCAAGAGATAAATTATAAGGAATTTTAAATATTTGATGGAAATTTCATTCCTTGTCTTTTTATTTCATTATCAAATTTGAATAATTCGAGAGGGGACAAATGGTAAATATAATTACAAATATACCCCACTCGACAAAAGCTAAAAGTTGTGTACACCTAGAATAGGCAAGGCTTGCATATGATCACTAAAGTTGAGTTCAGTACCACTAGGTTTCTCTTTCCTTGTGATGAAAATGACATTGACATACGGTACTATTAGAGATGATACACTCATATGGATCTTCTAGCTTTCGTTACACGTTATGTTTCATGATACATCTTACAAACTATATTTTACAATATCGATTTTTATATACTAATCGATAGAACATTTAAGAGCTGGGATTTCGATTTCCAATCATTCGCTAATGAATTTCTTTACTTTGATGTAGATAACATACCAAAAATGTCTTCTTTGCTTAAGATGTAAATTTGAGATCTTAGTTGCTTTTACATGGTTTATGGAATCCAAAATGTAGTTGTAGCATTATGTGTATCAAGAGAATATCTTTTAGCAAAAAAGCTTATTCTCTCTCGCATTCTTTTTTTTCGTAATAATTCTCTCTCACATTCTTATAGATACTGAAAAGAACATAAATAACTAATTTTAGTAGCAAAATAGAATATTTAGTTAAAGATTTCAAATTTTTGTCAATTGTCTCGTTAACCAATCTTTTAATAAAGAACTAGCATACCAAAGGGTGATGGTTAACTTACTTGGATCCCAATTCTTTATGGTTTTTAGTTGGTTGCTTTTCTATTACAAGTAAGATTACCTGTCTCCTATTTAGACTAAAAAACTACCTACACCTGTAAACCAAAACTATCCAAAAAAAACTTAAAAAATTCTATATACATACTTAACCCTGGTAGCATGTGACGTTATTATGGGTGACTTTCACCTCGTCACTAGATATTGCTACTAACATGTGTGTCATGCTAAATATTATTTTCAGAAAAATTAATAAATTCAATTTATTTTATTTTTTTCTAATATTTTTTATGATGACTTTGGTATTTTTATTAAAATTACCGTATTTTGCATGTATAACCATTGAATTAGTATTGTAAAAATTGGTTCAACAATAAAAATTGACAAGTAATACCAACTTCGTCAGAAACAAAATCATTTAAAAACATATGTTTAATCTCAAACAAATTCTTTATCGAAACAAATAAAACTGAAAAAAAAAAGGGAAATATATAGAGAAAAAAAACTGTAACAAATGGAACTGCTCACAGTGATCTGAAAATTTGGTTGACAACAGTAACAATGATATTCAAAACGAAGAAAAGAAGCCTAGAAAATATCAAGAATTTCCAAAATATAACCATTGCAGAGAGGGCAATTACCTCTTTGGACCCAAAGCTCTCTCGAACACAATCTGCAAAAGGTATGGCCGCAGGGGATAAACGCCGCGCCTTTATGCCTAACCATGCACACGCAGCATGTGTGCTCTATTCCATCACCACCGTCCATTCCGTCATCTTCTTCCTCCTCTTCATCACAGCATTCCACCGCATCTGCCACCGTATACCTGGACCCCACCACCCCCATCTGCCGATCTGTCTCCTCCAACAAGTCCATCAATGACATCCTTACAGGTTCACCCTCCGCTCCTCCGGTCGCCGTTGAATGCGCTTCCTCCGGAGAGTGCTGCTCTTCGGCTGCCGCTTGAGCGGCTGCCTCCGCCTCCGCCGCTTCCTGTGCCGCTACCGCCTCCCTCGCTGACAATGATCTCTCCTCCGCTAATGCTACAGACAGTTGTTTTCGGCCGCCCTCTGGTATCGGTACTTCGTAGTTCTCAATCGCCGGATTTCCTGTATATCTAGATGAAGTGCGCCGCGAAATTTGCGGTCTGAAAGACCGAGCTGGAGGTTCATCTCCGACGGCGTTTGTGTTCATTGGCGAATTAGCCGACCGCGATGAATCGGACGGCGCGTTATTCGGTAATCCATACCGAGACGAGGCCCGGCGAATCATCTGTGGTCTAGAACTAGAAATGACTGGCTGATCAACTGAATCGTCATCGTGAGTAGAATCGCCGGCATCCACGGAAGAAACGGTAGTGAATCGCACCGAACCACGGCGGGACATCAATGGCTTGGTTTGATTATTGAAATTGTTGCTGTTGGAGCTGACATTGTTGTAATTCTGAATAGGAGGAACATCAGAGGCCGGTATCGGAACGGAAGAGGTCCAAGCAGCGCCGGTGCGCTTAAGGCGGAGCTTATCCCTGAAAGCTTTCCATGACTTCTTATCCTTGTGGCCAAACAAGGAGCCACCATTAGGATCTTCATCACGGATTATATCCAAAAGTGTTCTGCTCGCCTGAGCCGGCGGCGTAGGAGTAACTGATTCTGCTGTCGGTTTCTGAGAGCCAATTATATCTTCCAGAGTTAAGCCGGCTAGATCTCTGCCTCTGCTCTGATCAACAGCGGCCATTTGTTCGAAAAGCGAAAGTCTCCGGCGACCACTACCGTCTCCTTCCATTAAAGGTAAATTATATAAAACCATAAAAAACAAAACAGAATCACAGAAAACTAAATACAATAAAACTAATCCTTCTAGAACAGGAAAAGAGATCTGAAAAACGAGAACAACGCATACAAATCGAGGCAAACAAAATGTACAAATAGTCAAATACAGATCACGCGAGTTTCAATAAAAAATGAAGGAAAAAAAGATTCAAAGGCGTATAAACATATGATATTGAAAACCGAAAACAGTTAATGAGCATTGGATACCTTGAGTGATGTGTTTCTAATGGCAGAGATGAGAGAGATATCAAAACTGTAACCGCAGCTTTACATATTAAATGAAATCTGAATCATTCAAAAAGGAAAACAAAAGTTAGATGATTTTGAACAGAAGAGAGACAAGACAATAAATAAAGATGAGATGAGGCGAGGCAAGACGAAGCACGCACCAAAAGTCGAAATTCTTCTTTGACAGAGGGACATTTGATTTTTGAGTTTTATTGATCATTTTCGTTTTTAAAACTCAAATGTATTCATTTTTAATTTTTGAAATTGCATGTTTTTCTGGGGTGAAAGGGAGAAATGGTTGTTATGTTGGCGGTAGAGCGGTTCTCGTGCGAATATTTGTTTGTTTACAACCCGCTATTTCCGGGTACTTATATGTTGAACAAATTATTTTTTTATTGACATTGTTATAGTATCTATTTATTAAATGAAAAAAATATTTTACTTTTATAAAAAGTTTGAGTTAAATTTAATAAATATGTATTTTAATCTATTTCGATATTTTCAATATTGATATCTTGTCTTTCGACTTCAAAATCAATTTTAATACTATACAGTTATAAAATTATTTTGAAATAAGTTTGTATAGCTCATGAAATTTCAAGAGAAAATGGTTTAATAAATGATTTGATGTACATGATTTGAAAAGCAAGCAACTTTGCAATACAACGAGCAATTTTACAAAACACATCAATTAATATGAAAATAATTTAATGTTTATATTTGTAATTTTTTTAAAATTTATCATTCTCTAAAAAGTCTTATTGCTAATTTCTGTTTGAGTATTCAGGGATGCCGTGCAAAATCAAGCTAAAATTTACACAATAAACAGTAAAGTAATATATATATTATAATATGATAATCATAAAATTTATCTTAAAAATCTACTATTCTTATTACTGTTATTGGAACCAGATCGACCAGTTGAACCGGTTTGACATGGAACCGGTAATGAATCTGGCGGTTGAATAAAAATAACGATTTTATATAAAACTGTTCTAGACCGGTTCGAACCAGAAAAAATCAATGAACCGGTTAAATCTCGGGTTTTTTTTTTATTATTATGAAATTTATTTAATTTAATAATTAATGTTTTTAAAATTTTAAAGGTTGAAAAACAATTAGTTAAATTATTACTTGTTTTAATAGAATAGATATAATTACTATTTAAAAATTTTAATTGTATTCCTAAAAACCATTAATCATATTAAATGTGTCATAATTTATTGAGATATGTGTTGAATTATATAGTTGAAATATTATTTAAACTTAGTAAAAGATAAAAAAATATATTACTAATTCCTTTTTATTTATACATTTTTTAATGTGTTATAATTTTAGTGAATTGTTTGTTTATTTATAAATGAATGCATAATTTATATATATTTATTTGAATATTTACATATAAAAAAATAAATAAGGGTTGAACCCGATCGAATCAATAAAATTGTGAACCACTTACTTCATCTGTTCGATGTCCAGTCCGGTTTCGATAATTGAGCCTTACAGTAAAATACATTTACTTTCATTGTACAATTATTTTTTTTTAAGAGTGGTTTAAATGACTACATAGCCCCATTAATATATGAGCACACAATTCGTTCACTTTGCAAAGTGATATTGGTTATAACATATCAACTTTCAGTAACCATTTTCAGAATGTGTATAATTGAATAACTCTAATGTAAGCCACCAAAACCCTATTATAGTGATCAATCAACAAAATAATTGGGAAACTTATTTATTTATTCATAACGAAGGATAATATTGAATACATTTTCATATGAAACAGCCCATAGTGCACAACTCAAATTTTTAAATATTTTCTAGTTGGCGAGTCAATTATTTTTCTTTTTTTGAAAAATGGCATTTTAGTTGACAACTCAATTATTCAGTCACAGCATAATTGTTGTTTATGGTTTATACTCTTGATAAGAAAATGATTAATATGTCCACAAGATAATATTCCTTCATTAAAATGGAATTGTCAATTTCATTTGGAATTTGTTGAGTTGGAGAGAATAATTGGTGGAATAGACAAATATTAATGTTACAGTGTATTTTTTGTGTTAATCTATCATTGCATAGAAGAAATTACAATGTAGATTGGATTCGTCATTCGAAATATTAATGTTATTGCTATATTGAACCGTCACCGTGACATTCTTGCTCTAGGTTGGTGATGCGGTACATGTCAATAGAGATTTAAGTTTACAGATTAGGTGATTTATATACTGCTTAGAACGATTGATTCTTCGATACGTTAAAGAATTTAATTGATTTTCATTTTTTTGTTCACATTTTGTCTAATATGTAATTGCTTGAAAATTATTTTTTATGCGATGCTTAATTAAATAATATGATAGGTAAATATTTTAACAGTGCCCAACTTTTTGGGTAACAAATCATTTGATTCTACTGTTAGTGAACATTGTTGTGCTACATAAAAACAACAAATATATTAACATTCACATCGATCTCTCTAACTATAATATAACATGATTGCAATACATTAACTTAACTCCTTAAAATTTGACTTTAACCATCATTAATTTAACTCCTTAAAATATGAATTTAACCAACAATTAAATTTGGGCGGATGTAAATTATTTTTCGTATCTAATTTATACATAATTACACAATTGCACAATTTAATTCCATTAAAAAATAATTTTGATTCTTTATTTTCTGTGCAAAGGTTCGAAAATTGGATTAATTAGACTTTGTGAACCGTTAACTAAATGGGCCTCAATCTTCTTTTTTTGGCCCATGGAGGCCTATCTCTATTCTGAACAATATCATCCATCCTCTTGTCTTCAACCTCTAATTCAATCTCCCTGAAAACCGAACACATATATCCATGGCTATAATCTCCAGCTCCACTAATCCGCCCCATCAATTTCCGAAGAACTCAAACTCATCGCGAAGCATATCAGTACCAGAGCAGGCTGCATTTCCAATTCCACTCCAAGAAGAAAATGATGCTGCGACACACAAAGGACCAGGGAGAGGGGAGATTGAATTCGAAAAGCTTACGCGAAAGTATGCGACAGGGAGAAAAGACGAAGGATACAACAAGCTTGCATCCAGGAAGGCAATTTCCGTGATTCTTCGACGAGAGGCTACTAAAGCTATTATTGAGAAGAAGAGAGGTCCTACTAATTCGAAGAAATTGCTTCCGAAAACTGTTCTCGAAGCTCTTCATGAGAGAATCACTGCTCTGCGCTGGGAATCTGCTCTTCAGGTCAGTTTTTTTGTAGTTGATTTTGAGTTTTATATGAAAGAGGGTAGAAATCTATGGCGTTCCTTAATTAGGATGTGGCTTCAAATCAAGTGTGCATTTTCCTTTTAGTAAATTACATGAATGATCATATGCACCTCTTTTTGGAAGTAGGGATTCTTGTTATAGTACTACAGATAACTTCGTGTGATATTAGTATTGGGTAGCCAATTTGAGTGATTGCTAGTAGAATTGGTCCTTTCTTCCGTATGGCACAGTAGTGTAGCAAATAAAATGACAAAATATTCTGTTTTATTCGCATTTTCTCTGTCAGATTTTGTTAACTTCACTTTAACTAGTCCTGCTTTCACTTTAGACATGATGTTTCGATTGAGTGGCTTATGCCGGCCTATAAAAGTTGCGCTTCATTGCTGAGCTATTGTACAACAGGAAAACATTGTAACATTGGATTTCTGAGTTTCGGGGTATTCTCTTTGGGGTAATTTTCTATTATTAGGTCCTTAGGTTGAGTTTCCACTCTCACACGAGGCATCAAAACTTTACCATTGTTGTCACACATGTATATTGTTCTCATTCTTCGAACAATAGCCTCTACAGAGTGAAAAAGTTGCGTATTTTGTTCAGGTTTTTGAGCTGCTACGAGAGCAGATGTGGTACAGGCCCTATGCTGGTATGTACGTAAAGCTCATTGTTATGCTTGGGAAGTGTAAGCAACCTGAAAAAGCTTTTGAGCTCTTTCAAGAAATGATTGGTGAAGGCTGTAAAGTGACCCAAGAATCCTTCACTGCTTTAGTATCTGCCTATGGCAGGAGCGGTCTCCTTGACAAAGCATTTTTGCTGTTGGATGAAATGAAGAAAATTCCTGATTGTCCGCCTGATGTTCAGACATACTCGATTCTCATAAAGTCGTGTGTCCAAGTCTATGCCTTTGATAAAGCGCAGACACTGCTTTCTGACATGGAATCAGAAGGAATCAGCCCAAACACAATAACTTACAACACTCTCATTGATGCATATGGCAAAGCAAAAATGTAACTACTCAAACCTTCTTCCGTTTCCAATATTTTGGATGCTCCATCTGTTTGCTATGAATTCCAGGAAAAAAATATCAATTAAATATGGCTTCATGCATGATTTGCCCCTTGAAATGACCCCCTAAACTTTAAAAAGAACTTGTTTACCCCCTCAACCTGTAAAAAACCAATTTGCCCCTAAATGCCACGTGTCACCTTCTGGTTGGTTTGACTTTCATATATGTCGGTTTTTTCTTTCCCCGCTAAAAGTTGACACGTGGCAATCAGAAAGAGAATTTGTGCGTTTTTTACAAGTTGAGGGGGAAAATTGGTGCATTTACATGTTCAGGGGGTAACTGGGTGCTTTTTAAAGTTCAGGAGGTCATTTAGGGGGTAAACTATGCATTAGACCATTAAATATTAATTTCTGCAATTTGATATCAATGGAACATTGATATGGTAGTTTCTCCAACCATTTTACCTTATGATGGCTGCTATTTTTACTGTTTTCTTCTCTACCTCTTGCTCAGGGTTTCCTTATTGTTTCTTTGTGCTCATCCATTCAATTTCTTCGTCTGTGTTGAAAAAATGCTATTTATTACATTAATTGCAAGGACACAACTCATAAATTCTATTTCAGGTTTCAAGAGATGGAAGCTACATTGGTCAAGATGTTAAGTGATGAGACCTGCAAGCCCGATGTTTGGACTATGAACTCCATACTCAGAGCCTTTGGCAGCAGCGGGCAAATCGAAACGATGGAGCAGTGTTACGAGAAGTTTCAGCGATCAGGAATCGAACCCACCATTCTAACCTTCAACATTCTTCTAGATTCCTACGGAAAAGCCGGAGACTACAAGAAAATGAGCGCTGTGATGGAATACATGCAGAAATATACGTATTCATGGACGATAGTAACCTACAATGTGGTGATAGACGCGTTTGGGCGAGCCGGAGATTTGAAACAGATGGAGTATCTATTTAGGTTAATGCGATCAGAAAGGATCAAGCCAAGCTGTGTTACGCTTTGCTCGCTTGTTCGAGCCTATGGACAAGCTGGGAAGGCTGCGAAAATCGGAGGGGTGTTGCGTTTCATCGAGAATTCGGATATGAGATTGGATGTTGTGTTTTTCAACTGCTTGATCGATGCTTATGGGAAATTGGAATGTTTTGTTGAGATGAAGGGAGTGCTCGAGCTAATGGAACGTGAAGGATGTAAGCCGGATAAAGTGACGTATAAAACGATGATTAAAGCTTATTTAAGCAAAGGAATGACAAAGCATGTGGAAGAACTGAAAGAAAAAATCAGATTACTTGAAGGGCCTCAATCGCGGAGGAAGAAGCCTGATTTTTAGCGACGACTTCCGCAGGTTTTGTTACTAACTCTATGCCTTTCATGTACATTATGCATTTGCTTGTGATTATGTTTTGCAGATATTCATGTGATGAGTTGATGAAATAAGGGTGTAGTAAATCATTTGGAAAAATAAAAGTAGGCAGTGTAAGAGATACTTTTTACTGCATATAATTATAAACAACAACTTTTTTTTGGAGATTTTTGTATATTATATGCAATGCTGTGACCCAGTTGACCAAGCCATATAATAGACAACATCATCTCATGTTTATCTTAATTTAATTAGTCAATATAAATGGTTAACATTGAATGATTCTGAGTACTAGAGAAATATTATATTAAATAGTTAATGCACAACTTTTTCTCATGTTATTCCTAATATACCATCATTTAATTCCTTAATAAGTGGTTATAGGTTGAATAGTTACATTTTATATGAAAAGTTGCATTGGTTTTGTTTGTATATTCTTTATAGGCTCAACAAAAATATAGATGTATTATGATTCTTTAGTTATGCCATTTTCCATTTGTGTGCTTGAAGTTCCGCTTTTTTTTTAAGGAAACAGTAACATTTAATTTTTGAAGTTCCTGAGGCTCTAACCCAGGACCCCGGTTTTTTTCTTCATTTTGGGAGGAAGCTGTGGGCATTGAAGCAAGTCTAGTGGATAGTTCCGCTTCAAAAATAAGCAAGCATAAGAAAGTAATTGGAGAAAGAATACAAAATGCAAAGTCATACACTGGGAACAGATTCTGCATAGTGATCCACTGAATGGATTGAGTACTCTCTCTAAGGATTGGGTGAAATTTGCATGGATAATATTGTGGTGGCGTGTTGCTCCTTTTTTAGTTGATTGATACCTAAAATGTGCAAATTAGGGACTCAATCTCAAGAATATTTACATCTCGAATTGTTGAATGTCGCGGATGAGTCTCTATACATTACTCCAAAATTGGAATGTCTGTTTAAGAAAATTTTTGTCCGGTTACTTGGGACAAATACTTTCTTTATGTTCGAAAAAATATAAAGTAAAATTTGAGAAGATTTCGCTAATTTATTTCAAAATGGATGGTTGAATTTTTATTATAGCATATCTATTTCTCTTATACTTTTAGCTATGAGAATTCTTTCCCATTTATTAGTAATTAATTGATCCCTATTTTGATGTAACACGGCGTTATGATGCCATTATACAGTCTTTTTATTCAAAACATCAAATGTTATATCGTCATGGTTTGTCTTATTAATATTTCATTTATGATTTTTTTACATAGAATAGCCATGTTTTGAATTTTATGCGGTTGTGTTTCCGTGTGATCAATTAGTCAAATAACCTTTTCAGATCATGAAACCAAATAACCCATTTAGATCATGTCCAGATATCCCTCCCATGTCTGCGTCGTCAATTAACATCTCAATGTCAAAACAACATCACCAACATGAAGATGTTCGGCATTTGCAATTGTCTAATTAAATAAATATGTCCTAATGTTTTAAAATATGTTAGGCGCTAGACGAAAGATATGCGTAGGCGGGATTTATGTGTAATCTATGCGAATTTATGTATAACTAGTGATAAATTTGAAAAAAGTTTCTGTTGACCAACAAATATTCTAATATTAATCATAGTAAATTTTTTAATATTAATTGTAATTGTTTATACGTACATGAGTGAACACTTTTTGATAAATATTTCAAGTTTTTAAAAATTCCAAATAGGCATTGCCTATTCTCCATTTTTCAAAACATAACATTAAAAAAATATTTAAAATTACCAAAAAATCACAGCCTATAGTTGCATAATCAGTTAATCCGCATAGAATTGATAGACTACAAAAAAAATCAGGGCAGTATTCTTAAAAATCCCACTTAAACCGATTCTTGAAACACTAGTCATAATATGTGTACAATCAACATTCGACTTGACTCCAAATATTCTATTATTTAAAAATGCTATCACATAGAAAACAAATGAAAAGTAGTGAAAAAAACTAAACCCAAACTCAACCTCTATCTCCCTATATAAAATTATTCGCAATGATAAAAATATTAAAAACTTACGTTGTTCCTCACCGAATTAAGTTTTCTATTCTTATATTCTATTATTTATGAAATATTTTGTGTTATTTTTGTCAAAATAACAATTATTAATTTTTAAAAGAAGTTAAAACCGAATAGAAAGCCCAAAAAAAAGGGGAAAAGGCCTCCACCATCGTCGTCTTCATCGCGTCAAATCCAAGCCCATTTATTGCAGAGCCAGAGAGAGGTCCCTTGCATAGTATCTCTTTCGAAGAAGAACCAAGCCTGAAGGAGAGAGCATTTTTCTCACATTTACAAAAAAATTCAGAGCGAGATTACAAAATTCTCGTAAAATTTATAAAGTGAACGAACTTTTCAGAGAGAATTACAGGAACTCCTTTTTTACGCCTTCATTTCTGACATTTGCTGCGACGTTTCTAATTCTAGGGTTATTTTGCCCTCTCTCTGATTGAGGATTTTTTTGCTCCATCACCACTCCAAAACCCTAGGAGAGAGAAATTGTTGGAAGACAGGAACGCTTGTTTATTGATTAAGTGCTGTGCCCTAGCTATTCAATTTTGTAATTCAGGTGAATATTGCTCCAATTTGTAGGTTTATTGTGCCTTACCTCGGAAACCCTAGAATTGGAATTCAATGTTCAATTTGGGCGAATTATGCATTGAGTTAATGAACCTTGGGTTTCTTTGTTTGGGGCAACATATATTTATTAATTTCTTTCGTAATTTTGTCGTGCATTTTCTTTACTGCTAGCTAGTTCATGCTATGTGTTGAATTATTCATGTCAATGAGGGAATCAAGTGCAGCAACTTAGTTTGTGTCGTGTTTAAGTTGTTAAGCTTTTTATTATGAGTCACTCAACTAGTGACTGGCGGAATTTGAACGACTTGTTGATGCTAAACATTTTGGCGCTCTTTTTGCTTATGATCATGCAAATGGTAGCTTCCAAGTATATTCGAGGGATGTGCAATTTTAAATCGTAACTGACTTTTTAAATTATTGCTGGCACCTGCCGTGTTTCAATGGATGACTCAAGTCCTTTTCAAAAGTTTGATGCATCAATTGTTAGAACCGTCCTGTCATCCTCAACTAAATAACATAGTTTTTGCTAGTTATTGAAACTTCTTAGTTTTATGGTACCAATGGGTGCAAAATTGTTTGTCAAAGTTCAGTTTCTCCCATTTGGTTAAAGTCAGTTGCAAAATAATGTTTTAGGATTTTGTGACCTTAAAGGGAGAAGCACTAATTGTTTTTGTTTATGCTTGAAAAGTTAAAAGAGTTAAGTACTTTATCATCTATGCATTTAAGAAGGCTTAAAATGTTTGATGATTGGCATGGATGCGTGGTATCGGAGACATTGTTTAATTAGAATGCGGTTTGCCCGTACAGTTCTTTTGTGCATAAAATTTCATCCTTTTTTATGGTTAAATCCTTCATTTCATCTTTTTCGTTTCATCTTTGGTTAGAGTCAGGTGGTAAATAATTTTTTGTTCCAGTGTTGTTAAAAGGCGCTGAGGCGCTCGACTAGGCGCTGAGGCGAGGCGAGGCGAGTCGGAGGTACACTGCCTCTCCAACCTAGAGGCGCCACAACATCAGGAGGCGATGCCTAAGCGAGCGCCTCAGCTTTGGTATTGAGGCGCTCGACTCAGCGCCTCATCGAAGAGGCAAGTTAATTTGAATTAATTCAGGAAATATTTAATTAAAAAAAGGGAAAGGTGCTTTTATTAAGGTCTTAATTAAAAAAGAGGC
>CATIWQ010440060.1:0-11429 GCA_949673415.1 Euphorbia schlechtendalii
TCATCCTTTATTGATCAATTTCAAAGTATTATGGCTATAGTTTCCTAACACTTTAAACACACTCAATACTTATAGGACTTATTCTAGATTTGCATATAAAACTCATAGTAAGAATACCATTAGATATTACTCCACTTAAACTTATCAGAAGCATTAAACTAAAACTATATAACTTATACTAATTCATGTTGCATCGAAAGATATATCGAAACTTACTTGGAATGTTGCTTTCGAATGTTACTCACCACTCATCCTTGCCAAATTGATAAATGTTGTGCACTAACATCAAACTTGTAAACACCTAACACTCATAATAGCCTTGGAAAAATGTTAGTAAAGTATTAGAAATGATAATGTATAACTAACAAAAATATCAAGAAAAAATTTCAAATTCTTCGATTTTTTTTATTTTATTCAATTTTTTTGGATTTTACCGGATTTTTACAAATGCCCTCCACACTAAAGAACACAATGTCCTCATTGTGAGAGACTTTATTAAAAATGAAAAACTAAACAAACAACTAACTAGTCTAAAAATTTGAAAAAGAAAAGTAAGAAAAGAATAAACCTGTTTTTATTGAGAAGGAGAATCCAGAGCCCATGTTGCGATCGTGAAGGTCTGTCACGATCGTGACTTCCTCAATCACAAAAATAGTAGGTTTTGAAACCTGATATTCTCGAGCATGAGATGTATGTCGCGGTTGCGATCTTCTTTAATTCTTCAAATTCTTCAAATTTTAGACTTTGTACCAAGAAAAACATAGAAAAACAAATGTATTAAATATAATTGCTCGTTCTCTGGCAATTTGATCTCTAGAATGCACTTGCCTTCCCAGGACAATTTGATCTTTAGAACACTATTGCCTTCCCTGGGAACAGTGCCAAAAACTTGTTCACCACTTTTCTACTGATAAGTTTAATAGCTTTTTCTCAAAGAGTTTGGCTATATATTAATGGTTCCAAAAACTTGTTCACGTAAAGTATAGGTGTTGTCAATACCACTTATCAAGATAGCAAAACGATGATAACTACAAGTATAAGGTTGCGATGTAGTTTTAAAAGATATCGAATCCACAGGGAAGGAACCAAGTTTAAAGATCAATAAGGAAGATAGAATAAAGAAAATAAAATATTTTTTGATTTTAGTTGAGAGGATTAGAATGAGGAATGGATAGATATATGTATGGAAGACTAGAGATTCTAAATATATAGATTTTCCCTACAAAATAAGTATAGCAGAGAAAACATGCAAGTTCAACAAAGATGTTACGATTCACTAAACTAATCTAACAGACTCAGTTCAAAACACCCAGATGTTCAATTATTCGTAGTAGAGTAACACATGAAATAACTTTTCTAAACCTAGCGCAAATGAATTAAGATAATTATATAAACCTGGACAACGTCAATACTATGCTTAGTACTGGTCGCTCTCACATAGCCATATTTAGCAAGTTACCATTCCAAAAATGTTGGCTCACTAAATAGCTTTATATCACAGATCCAGTGATTATACATGATATTGTTAACCCCGAAACTACTCATAAAATTAACTCCAACGCATATAACTTGATTAATATAAACAACTTAACACGAAATACACATTATGACACATAGACATATCATAAACTTCAAAATAGAAAGTATAAGTAGAAAGCAAAGCGAAGTTGTAAGGTATGCAAGTGAAAGCTAAAGTTGATCAAACCGTATCCACTCTTTAATGGGAGTCATAGATTCCCGCAATTCCTGTGTCTGCTTTGAATTCGATCTCGGCCCGTACAGAACCTTCGCCAGGATGCTATTCTTTGTGAATATTGAAGAAACAAATATTGAAGAATGAAAACTTTTATTGGTAAGTGATTTGCAAGTACACTTATACAACAATCACTCAAGAATATAGAGAAATCTAATGATTGAAACAAGGATTCGAATCACTTAAACATTTTCTCTCTAACACTTATGAACATAGCGAATTCCCTATCTATACACGCTACATCTCACTCATGCACTCTAATGCACCACTTGCTGCTCACTCCCTCTATCTCACTACACAAAATTGTGAGGTCTTGAAGCCCTATTTATGGAGTTCGAAGGGTTGCATCTATCCATACGAAGAGTTGTGTCCATTGGTGAATGATTTCATCACTTCATTGTGATTGGTTTAGAAGCTTCAATCTAATCCACAATGGATAGGCACCTTTTCATGATTGGTTGATTTCTAATAGGTTTCTATTCGTTGGTAGTTGATGGCGGTTGATCGTCCTTATCTGGTGGTTGGCAATTAAGAAGATTAAACCAGAAAACCGTGCACGTCGCAACCGCGATATACAAGTTATGACCATGAATCTTTGATTGGCAGATTTCTTCTTGGAAGAAGAACAATTCGTGACTGCAGATGATTGTCGCGACCATGAATTGCATTTTTCTTCAGAATTTTCCTTGTAACTTCACCGATCTTTGCATCTTTGATCCTAAACCAAATCTTTAAGTTTCACACGAATTTTTACACCTCTTTCACTCTTTTTTTATAAAATTCCACTTTAGATCATTTTACTCCCAAGATTTACCTAGTATCTGCATTTGCATAAAAAACAACTACATACACGTCAAATCTTTTATATGAAGTATAAAAATGACTTAAACTATAGTGTTTAATGTATAAAATTAATATGAAAATAAGTGTAATTATACACTTATCACATGGATGGGAACGAATTTGATCAACCTGATTAACCAAGACAAGCTCAAGCCCTACCATGTTTAAGGCCAAAAAGAAATAAATCAGGATAATCAGTACAAAAAAAAGAGAGAAATGTCAAAATTTAGTCAGTTGCGGGGCACTTGGCTAGTTGGGCAACAATTAGGACCTTTCTTTTCTTTGTAAAAAATCAGAAAAGCATGTTGAATCGAAATCCCATAAAGGGAGACTCAGGAAAAAATTAGGGCACTAAGAGAAATAGAAGGACATTGAGTTAAAAAACCTATTCTACGCAAGCTGGTGGTAGGATTTAAATGATTGGAAAATTTGTACCCTCTTTAAAATTATTTATGACATGTTATTATTGTTGCAAGATTTATGTTTATGTTACATGGATATGTGCATACAGAATATCACAAGTAAACATAACAAATTTCAATAAAGTCTCATAATGTCAAAAAAAAAAAAAATCAAATAGTCAAACACATAAGTCTAGAAAATGAGTGAAAAAGTTATGGCAAACAAATATAGATCTACGGGTGCCAATCATTCCACCGAGCATGCTTCCTTGAAGTATGAGGAAGAGGATCCAAGCCATCCTCGTCCTGCTCCCACTCAAGTGACACCTTGATGTGCTGGTCGGCATTAGGAAGACTCCTAATCTTGCCCAGTTGTGAGTGCGTGAAACGGAGCGGTGGGCCGAGAGCGTGCGTAATGAGAGGCGCGGTCCACCGTGGTGTTTGAAAAAAAAAGGTGCACCGGGTCGAGGACCCGGGAAAAAGGTTTGTAAGAGAAAAAGGCGAAAAACGTTTAAGATCGGTTTGAACCCGAATTCGCCGTCTCTTAGTGTGGAGATGCCACCTGGATTAGCTCTTTCCAAGAATTAGAGTCCCATGAGGCTTAACGTCCGGGGGATGGCCCACCAAGACACAGAGATTCGGGTCTGGGATAAGTTGCTTATTTCTTAAGTGATCACATTAAATTACATCTACAGAAAACCGTTTTCTTTTAATTGCTCATATTTGCACTTTTGTCATTTTTGGAGTTAAAATGCATGGTTCACATATTACAAAATATAAGCCATTCACAAAGCGGAATATTAAACCATCCACAAAGCGTTAAATAAGTGCAGAAAGTAAAATGAAGAAAATAAAGATTACAAGGCTTCAAAATTCGGGGGATGCAACCACCCGCTAACCTATTAATTACATTTCCCAAAAATTGAAATTGCGATACCCGAAGGAAAATAAAAATCCTAAACATACATCTAATCCTAGTCTACCTGCATCCATAAAGGTTAGCACAAGGGGTAGCACGTATGTTTGATTTTGAATTTAGCGAGGCCCCATGTGACCTAAAAAAATCAATCACGATATTGTGTTTGTTATTTAAATAAAACCATTCATTTTATTAGCACATTAGTTGCTCATTTTAATTGATGAAATTGCTTGCATGGTAAAAAGTGAGGTCTGTTGTCCGGGAATATATTTTATTCCCTTCGTGGGGGTGTTCTAACATACATCTCCTTTTAATAAAGAAAAAGATGAAGAAGAATTACAACAGCTGAATTAAAAAAAATGAAAGTCTTAGGTTCATAGAAGAAATCAAAAGAAGAAATTAAACACTGAAAACACGGGAATTGCAATTCTAGGAACTCAGAGGCTTACCCTTATTGAATGAATCCACTTCGAAGAAATCCGATCGGTCCTTGAGAAATCCTCCTCGTCTTTTTGTTTAGGTAAAAATGGTGTAGTAGAAAGTCCAAAAATTGTTCGTTTTATTCTTGGAATTCGAAGTCGCTCTAAAAGCTATCTTTTTGTTTGATAATTTCGGGATCCTGAAAATAAAAAATGACCTGACTATTTATAGGAAAATCCTGAAAAATCCAAAATAGGTAAGTTTTTCCGGCGAGGGGCCTCGCCGGAGAAAAGCCTAGCGAGGCTTCTCCCTGTGTCCTTGGCGAGGCTGCCTTGCCATGCTCTTGGCGAGGCCTCGCCAAGAGTGTAGGCGAGGCTTGCCTCACCAAGTTTGGCGAGGTTCTCGCCAACGAGGTTGGCCCGGGATTCAGTCCCCCTGGGTATTCATTTTTGAATTTTTCTTGTAGTTTCATATGTTTTTATTATTATTTTTTTTGTATTTTTTTATTTAGTTAAATAATTTCTGAATAAAATTAAACAATTTTATCTAAAACGTCCTTCTGAATCAGAGACGAGGAGGATTCCCATTCGGATATGTTAGGATACTTGAAAATTGTGTGATTCAAGGATAAAATCTTGAAAAAGCCATCATCATCGAACACGTGAGCTGGTACAAAATCCCGTGCTCACAACTGCCCTTCTTGTGATAATTGCTGGTTGTATAACCATTGTTATCACACGAAAAGAGCAGACGGATAGAGAGAATACCTGATCGGTGTGGTTGGTGATTTCCTATTCTCAATTGATAAAATAGGCCTTCCTTTCTAGCGTTGTGTCTTCATAAGGTTGTCCGTTTCTTTCTTTGGAATCCCTTGGTGCTTGATGACCCTTTTATGTGGGTCGACCATTTCTTTCTATGGCGTCCCATTAGTAGTAACCATTTCATTCTTTGGTTGAGGTCATTGTGTGCCCATTGGAATAATTAAAGATTGATGCCTAAATGCGATTTTTTCTTAGTAGGATTGCGGCTTGTTCTCTGTGTCAAATCAAGAAGATAATGTTAATCAATATTTCATGATGAATATTTTAATTGTTTGATTGAGTTTATGCGGAGATAAAATTTTTACCCCTTCAATCAAAAATTAAAACATTGATAAATTAATTAAATGAGTTTGAGGAATATTGGGGTATCCCGTGCATCATTCTGTAGCGTTAGGAGGCTTCCATTGGAAAATAATAATAAATAAATAGGTGGAGTCCATTTATTTTCTTTATAAATAGGGTTCCCCTTCCTTTATTTTTTCACTTTTCATATTCTTCATCTCTCTAAAACACTCTCGCTCTTCCCTCTCTCTAGAAATCATGCTGTCGAAGGTTGCTAGCAGGGCACTCCATCTTACATCTCACCTCATTCCTTAGCCTACCGATGATCCCGACGTATTTTTTGTTGATATTGATGCTGCATATGGTTTGGCTGCGAGCGACACTATGCTGGGGTTTACCATTACTTCCCCTATAGAGACTTTGGATCCTGACTTTCCAGCTTAGCCTCATCTTTCTCGGACTGAGGTATTTCCAATAACACTTTTATTTTCCATTTTTAATGGAATTTGTCCTATTTAGGAACTAGAATGGAACCGATCCTTGAATCATGTCGCGAAATTTTATCCTACAAAAAAATTAAATATATGAAAAAGATAAATTCGGGTCAGCCAGAAATTTTTCCAGCAGATACAAGGAAATTCGGCGAGGGTTTAACCCTCGCCAAACAAATCAACGAGGGTCCTAAGGGACCCTCGCGAGGCCTGCTGGCGAGGATCCCTTGGGACCCTCACGAGGCTTCCTAGCGAGGGTCCCTTGTGACCCTCGCGAGGCTTGCTAACGAGGGTCCCTTGGGACCCTCGCGAGGCCTGCTGCAGGCATCCTGGTGAGGGTCCCAAGGAACCCTCGCTAGTGACCCTTTGGCGAGGCATCGGGGCTCGCCAGATTTTTTCGACGAGCGCCTCTCTAGGTTCTTTTCATAAAAGAAAAAAAAATAATATATATATATATATATATATATATATATATATATATATATATATATATATATATATATATATATATTTAATTTTTAATTTTTTTTATTTTGTTTTTTATGGAAAAGAGATTGGAAAATAATCAAAGCTCGGAGTCCAAACGTTTTTCGGATCCGAAAAGAAAAAAATCTTTGAAGAAAATATTTGTCCAAACGATAATAGGACTTGGGTTCTAAATTTGTTTTAAACCCGAGAATATCCGAGGACCTCTTTAAGAAACGTGAGAAGTAGAAATATTATAAAACAATAATAAAGTTCGGGATCCAAACGTGTTTTGGATCTAAACTATTTAAAGAAAATATTTTTGGTGTATTTCTTGCCTTTTTTGCATTTAATTACAAAATGTGTATTATTTAATTTGTTTTTCAGTCCCCCATGCTGCGTCCTACTAGTGGGTATTCTATAATCCAAGCATGGCATCGTCACGCTTCTTCTCACCCCGAGCTAGTTCAAGCTATCGAGGCAATCGGCTTCGGTCCCTTGGCCCGATCCTTACGACCTACCTTATTACCGTATGTTACATCTGTCGCGCTTACTCTCAGAGGTGGTGTGACATTTCGCACACCTTCCACATTCCGAACGGGGAGGTTACCATTACTCCCTCTGATGTTGTATCGATCACTGGTCTACCCTGAGCTGGTACTGTGATCCAGTTCGATGCCTTTTTGGAGCGGTTCATCAAGGCTCCAATTGCTTATAATCACGTCAGAGACTTGCTCAGCATTGACCCCAGAGATCAAGCATTACATTATAGCGTGTTGTTTGACTACTGGATGGGTCGACAGTCTGTTTCCGAGGCCGAGATTCCTCTGTACATCCGATCATTTTTGGTCACCTTGTTGAGTGTGACATTTTTCCCGGTCTCGAACAGCGAGATTAACTATGGGTTGATTGAGCTGCTAGCACATTTGGATAGGGTTAGTAGCCTTAATTGGCCATGGGCGATCTTGGTGCAGACTTATTTTTCCCTTGACTTAGTCGTTCGGGGTCGTTTGCGTGCTTTCCGTTGCTTCCCCATGGTTCTTCAGGTATTGTTTGCTTACTTTGTGATTTGTGTACATCGGTTATTGAGTGATTAACCTTAGTTGATCCTTTTATTTGGTAGGCATGGGCTTTCTATCATCAATTCCTCCCCGCCCCATAGTTTGCTGATGCTCCGGAGGGAGCCCCATGTATGGCGTGGATTTGCTCATCATTCATGGGAGATTTTTTGGATTCTGCTAGTTACTATTAGCATCTTTGTGCATTGACCCTTGAGCAGGTGATGGACCTTATTTCTATGGATATGATCGCCTTTTTATCTTTAGATTTATTCTGACTTTAACGTTCTTTCTTTGCAGGTGGAGAGAAACCCATGGTTCCAAGCTATCATATAGTGAAGGAGATCTGGTAAGATGTGGATAGCAACCGTTTCATCCTTAAGGGGCCCAGGACCCGTGAGTGGTACCTGGGAGAGCGTATTCAGTTTTGGCGGACTAAGCCAGTATCTGAGAGGCGCATTCCGCCTACACCTACCACCGAACTATTCTTGGCGCATTTGGTGATCACTGATCCAGATGAAAGGGAGGTGCTCTTTGAGGATCATGGCATGAGGCTCTCCGGGTTGCGTGGTGACTACGAGGCCTTCATTAGGGAGAGATTGCTCCCGCTTCACCCACCGACTCAGGTTGAGGTGGAGCGTCCCCCTGCTCGTGTTAGGGGTCTGAGAGTTGATGGTGGTTTCGGTGCAAGTGCTAGTGGCACTGGTGTGGGATGCCAGGTATGAAATGTGTTAATTATTTTACCCATGTTAATCCCGTTTCTAACTATTTGTCTGTCTTTGTAGGAATTTACCCGAAAGAGGGTTCGCGTGCCCGATTTGAATGCTGCAGTTGGGGACGCGAGTACATCTGCAGGCATTATAGAGGGGAGGTTTGCGGTTCCCCTTGACTCTACATTCTACTTAATGGGTTCCATTGGAACCTCACGGTAGGTGCCTCTTCCCCCGAGCTCCCATACGTTGGCCTACGACCCTTCCGATACTACTCATGTGAGTTTTAGATTACCAGCGATCTTTGGGGGCGTCTTGCCATTTGTTTACTCACTCCTTTCCTTTTGCAGGTCATACATGAGGAGATGGATCGGGTAGCTAGACATTCCTTTGCATTGAGGGACTTAATGATTTCACAGGATGGGATTACACATGTATGTTGTATTTCTCGACCAGTCATATGCGATGCATGAAATGTTATTTTTTACGTACATGGATGTGATTTTCGTGACATGTTTTATGATTGTAGGATATGGCGGCGAGGAGCGTGGAATTCGAGCGATGCTACCAGGAGCTCGATGGTCGCTTTCAGTCACTGGATATCAGCCATCGTAGCCTTGAGGTTAGCCACCAGGAGCTGGGAGTCCATTACCAGGTTTTGGAGGCTCAACATCAAAGTTTGGAAGCTAGTCACCAGAGTTTGCAGGCTCAGTATCAGGTGTTGCTGCTGCAAAATGCTGCAGTAGAGCAGGCTCAAGAAGAGGCGCGGGCTTCCACCTCAGGTCCTCACCAGCCTCTTACATTTGATATCGATTCCTTACTTGATGACCCAGATGCTAGGTGACTCTTTACTCCAGAATGAGATGCCAGCTTTCTTCATGCTCCCCAACCTCCTCCTGTGTCTGACTCAGCAAGTGGTGCTCCCGGGAGATTAGGTGCTGAGGATTTTGAGATATGTACCATGTTACCCTGAGATCCGGTGGGTGGAGATAACACGTAGGTGGCATATGCTTAGGAGTTCCCTTTTAGCTTTAGTTTTAGATTCCTCTTTTCGAACTGGACTTTTTAGATAGCTTCACTTTGTAGAATCTTAAAAAGACTTCTGATTTATGAAAGAAAAGGGGATTTTGGCCTTTCGTAGTGCCGAGTCCTCGCATGTGGTGTTTTATTTTATGAATATGCTTGCTTGTTTGTGAATGTTTTTCATATATGTATGAATGAATGTTGATGCTAATGTATGTGGTTAATGTGTGTAGGCAACACCGGTCTTGAGGGATTTTCTTTAGCTCCCTTCTTTTCTAATGTCGACCTATAATGAGCTCCTTAAGGTCTTTCTCCGCACCGTTCAGGGACCCGATTGGCGGCAGATTGAGAGTTTTGGTTTGCGGGGTCCTCAATACCTTGCTTCCAGGCCTGTGAATATGGCCTTTATTCGTGCTGCTTTGAAGTTTTGGGACCCTGCTACTCATGTTTTTCGTTTTGCTGACTTCAAGTTTTGCCCCATGGTTGAGGAGTTTTATGCTATCCCGGGGCTTTCTTTTCCGAAGGAGTCAACTCCTATATCCCCCGCGAGACTATCCTTCGCCTCCCTTCTTTCCAATTTGGAGGTGAAGATAAGTTGAAGGGTTTATGAAACCTGGAGTCTAGTGGGCGCTTTTTGTTAACTCCCCGTGATGTTGGTGGCTTCCAGGTTGAAGCTGTTCTTAGCTGGTGTGAGAATAAACCCAGCAGTGATCTAGCTTGGCCCTCGATGGTGACTCTGCTTTTTCTGGCGGAGTTTGTTTGCGGGGTTAGAGCGATTGCCCCTTTTCGCTTGCTATCGGTCATTGACCCACTCTCCACAGGCCTCTCTCCTGTTGCTTTAGCCTTGGTTAAGAGTCTGGTCCACTTAGACGCTGCTTAGGTGAATCTGGATTTAGCAGGGGACCATTTTGCTTTACTAGAGGTAATTCTCTTTCCTTACCTCTTTCTTTTTTGATTTTCATTGTTTGTTTAAAAAAATGGATTAACGTAGGTATGTGTGAGCACGGGATTTTGTACCAGCTCACGCGTTCAATGATGACGGCTTTTTGGGAAATTTATCCTCGAATCACATGATTTTCGACCATCCGACGATCTTCAAATGGGAATCCTCCTCGGACGTTTTAGATAAAATTATTTAACTAAATAAAAAAATACAAAAAAATATATAATAAATAAAAAAATAATAATAAAATAGAAAAAGAGACGTAATCCCGATAGCGAAGCAGCCTCGAACGAAGGAAACCCTCGCGAGGGAGCCTCGCGCGGAGGTAGCCTGGCACGAGGCAGCCTCGTGAGAGGGAGCCTCGTGCCGAGGGAGCCTCGCGCGAGGGAGCCTCGAGCGAAGGTAGCCTCACCCGGGGCAAGCTCCCGCGGAGGCAGGCTCGCGCAAGGGAGCCTCCCGTGGAGGCAGCCTCGCGCGAGGTAGCCTCGAGCGAGGGAGCCTTGTGTGGAGGCAGCCTCGCGCGAGGCAGCCTCATGCGAGGCAGGCTCGCGCGAGGGAGCCTCGTGCGGAGGCAGGCTCGAGCGAGGCAGGCTCGCGCGAGGGAGCCTCGCTCGAGGCAGGCCCGCGTGAGGGAGTATCACGCGCTAGACCCCTCGCCGGCGAGGCTCTATGTTTTGGTTTTTTCAAGACTTTTTTTTCCTATAAATTGTCGAGTCTTTTTCAGTACAGGGGGCTGAAAATTTAGAGAAAAAAAAATTGTTCTCTTCAGATAAAAAATATGAAAAATATTCTTTTCTTCTAACTTTTTTTTCTTGGATCCAAAACACTTTTGGATCCCAAATTTCTTCATCTTTTACTTAAATTTCTTCATCTTTTTGTAAATTTTCTTCATCTTTTCTTCTTAAATCCTCAGATATTCTCGGGTCTAAAACCAATTTAGAATTCGAGTCTGACTATCTTTTGGATAAATAAACATATTATTTTCCAACATAACCATTATTTTCACAATCAAATCAATAACTATAAAAACGAACGAGGAACGCTCCCGGGAATCAAACGGACACACCGAAGTGGATTCACGCCAAAAGGGTAAAGCCTCTGAGTTCCTAGAGCTACAAATTCCATGTTCATCTTCTTTTCTTTTTTAATTTTTATTTTTGACCTAGGAATTATTTTTATTCCTTGTTATTGTAAATAATGTTGTAATTCTCCTTCTTCTTTTATTTCTTTTTAATTTTTGTATTAGAATACCCCCATGAAGGGAATAAGATATATTCCCGGATAACAGACCTCACCTTTT
>CATIWQ010440063.1:0-18939 GCA_949673415.1 Euphorbia schlechtendalii
AAGTGTTAGTAAGCATGTTAGGGCTAGGGGTGAGCATTGGTCGGTTCGGTCCAAGAACCGAACCGAACCAAATAAACCAAGAACCAAATAATTAAAATTTTGGGAACCAAATACCGAACCGAATAGAATTCGGTTCGGTCCGGACCGAACCTAAATATTTTGGTTCGGTCCGGTTCGGTTTAGTAAAAAACCAAATTATTAGATAAAATAATCCATTCAAAAAACAAAAATTCTAAAACATGAACTAATTAAACTAGTAATATAAATTCAATCAATAAACAATCTATATTTCTATAGACCGAAACAAACGGTTAAATGCAACAAATCAAACCACATTCAAGAATCATTACCTACTACCAAGTTTGCTTTCTAGATATCATCTAATGTTAATTTCAAAATATGATATAAGAATCAAATGCAACCATCCAATGAAACTTAAGAGCATCATCTCATAAATTAATAAATCACATAAACTAAAAGTATTGGTCCAAAGACAAATTGACAAATCATTGTATCTGAACTAAAATACAGTAATTTATATATGATTTTAATTCGGTTCGGTTTTCAGTTTATTCGGTTTTTTTTCCAAAAACCGAGAACCGAACCGAAAATCAAATTATTCATATATATGGACCAAGAACCGAACCAAATTAATTCGATTTGGTTCGATTCGATCCGATCCGATCCGGTTCGCCGGTTCGGTTCGGTTCGGTTTTTTTAGTCTTTCTGCTCTCCCCTAGGTATGAACTTGTAATGGATAGAGTTGAAATTAGTAGAAAAAGAAGTTAAGAGTAAGGAAGGAAGCAAAATAAGCATTTCTTGAAAGATTGATGGAGCGAAAACAAAACAGGAAAGGGGAATAGATAATCTCTGTTAAAGTCAACCAATGTTCTGGTATTTGGGCCCCACCATTATCACTAACAGACACACAAACGCTGCATATTTAGGGACATGTGTCAATGCTAATCCCACGTGGCACACATCAATGCCGTCAATTCTTTTTTAGATTTTCCCCACCACAAGGGTCCCACGTCTGCAGACATTTTGACAAAGCATCAAAGCAATCCTTTGAATTTTTTTATATTATAAATTTTTAATTTTATTGTGTTTAGTAGTTTTTTATGGAATATTTTGTTTAGTATTAAAGTTAAAAAAAGAAGGTTGAATAAATTAAAGCAAGTGTAACTGTCTTTGAGGTGGGTACCATCTTTAGGATCTTTGAAAACATATGACTTTCATTCTTTGTTAATCTCTTTATTATTACATAAATCAAATTCGGAATAGAGCTGAATATTTTGGAACATGATAATAATTTCTTATTAAATACATATTTTTTTGAGTAAAAACACATATATGTTTTTGTTACACACGTAACAAATGATATGCATGACTATACTCATTCATTGACAGTTTTTTTGTTGTTATTGTAAAAAATTTTTGCAATTGAAACCATATAAAGCATTTATTTTGAAGTTAATGATCAAATGCATAATAAACTTGTTATTTGATGTCAAAAAGATAAAAAAAAACAATTGTTATACAAGTTTAGCAGGAGCCACAAAGATCTCACTCAAAGTTGTGTACTAATATGGATGAGCACTATTTATGTACAAATTGGTACTCTTTAGACAGAAGAGTGAGTTATTTATATTTAAAAGAAATTTTTGGCCGCTAATTAGTAAAAAATAATGATATATATTAATAAGTAACATTTTGAGAAAAATATAAGTGATCAAATATGGTTTAATTTTTGTTGTTAATTCCTCTGTTTCAATTTTTATCCTTTGGATTCTTTTACTTTTTTGCTATAAATTGTTCTTTCTTCTTCTTTAATATAATTATATTTGATTACGTTGTTTTCAAGTTAAAGATAGACTTTGTTTTTCTTTTGGGTCATTTTAACAATTCTTCAAATAAAGACTTCAGTCTTCTCCTTTACACAACGCTTTCAAATTTCAATTCTAACAAGATTCATTTCTGCCATATTTTCTTGTTCTCCTTTTCAGTTCCTTCTTATCATTAGCCATTAGCTCTCAACCCAAAAAAAAGCAAAGAAAAGGACTCATCTTTATCTTTTTCCACTAGTGTTTGGTCTCAAAGATGAAGCCTTACAGTCCTCACCCTGCTTCTTTTTATGCATAAATTTTGAGTTTTGAGCATTATCCATTTGGGTTCATAGAAATGGGTCTTCAAATTTTTGAGGTTTTGACAATCAATTAAGGTTAAGTTCATTTAGGGTGTTCAATATGGAGGAGATAGAGGAGGCAAACAAGGCAGCAATTGAGAGCTGCCACAGGTTCCTTAGCCTTTTATCCCAATCTAACGATGAACAAGTGATTCATTCTACAGTAGAAGCTATTTCTAAGTTCAAAAGAGTGGTATCTCTTTTGAGCAGTAATTTAAGCCATGGCAAAGTAAGAAGCAGAACAAAGAAGTTCATCTCATCTTTGCCTCAGAACATCTTTCTAGACAGCCCAATTTGCAACACAGTTTTATCCCCAAAACCCATCCAAATGATACCCCCAAATTATCCTGATGTGAACTCACATGTCAGGCCACAACAATACCCAGTTCTTCAACAACAACAGAGGATGCAATTTCATCAGCCACAGAAGAATTACCAAGCTGAAATGGTGTATCCTAGAAGTAACAGTTTTAATCTGAAATTTGATGGGTCTAATTGCAGCTCTAGATCATCTTTAAGTATGGATAGAACTGTGACTAATTATGATAATGATTCGTTCCATATAATTGGTGCGTCTCAGACTTCTGAACAGATCTCACAACAGACAAGAAAAAAGTGTTCAGGCAGAGGGGAAGATGGCAGTTTGAAATGTACAAGTAGCAGTAAGTGTCACTGCTCTAAGAGGAGGTATGTTTTTTTAAGATAATTCTGTTTTTTTTTTTTTTTTTTTTTTTGTGTTGTTTGTTGTGTAGATAATTATTGAGTAAAGTCTGTTTTGATGAAGGAAATTGAGGGTTAAGAGATCTATAAAGGTGCCTGCTATTAGTAATAAAGTGGCAGATATTCCACCTGATGAGTATTCTTGGAGGAAATACGGCCAAAAACCAATCAAGGGCTCTCCTTATCCTAGGTATTTTTTATATCTATTTTTGGAAATTTTTTGTTTGTTTATCGGATTTAATAGTTCAAGTCTAAATGATATATCGAGTTTGATGGTGGTTAGTGTACTTATGAAATGGAATTTGTGGTACGTTCGAAACCCTTATATTTGCAAGGAATTCAATTCAATTGAAATGAATTTGTTAAGAAATGTCATTCCACACACACCCTTGAGTAGAATTAAGTCGCCCATACAATATAATAGTGGATGAAACTCGAACCTTGTTATAATAGTTATACGAATTTCTGAATGCAGGGGATACTACAAATGTAGCAGTTTAAGAGGATGCCCAGCAAGGAAGCATGTGGAAAGATGCTTTGAAGATCCTTCAATGCTTATTGTTACTTATGAAGGTGAACATAATCATTCTAGATTAATCTCATCATAAATAACATAGAAGTTTGTTTCTTATGAAGATTGCTATGTCTAGAGACTAGAACTAAACTAGTTTCTAGGTGTTGATGTTGGAGGGTTTTAATGTATGGTTACATTAGAGACTCGATATCGAGGTTTGAGCAGTTGTTCTAGAGTAGGAACGACATTTGTAAACGTATGATTCCCATGTAATTTACGTCTTATTTATGTTATTAGTTATTGTTTGTTTTATAAGTTAATAAAGTGGAGTAAGAAAGTGGAGTCCTAAGTTCATGTCTTAAATTCCTCAAAAACTAAAGATTAATTATAACTAAAATAAATAAATAATTGATTCACATATTGTATGAACTAGTTTTGGATTTTTTTTGTTCTGAATGGTTGTTCTCTAAAGAAAAGCTTGTGTGAGATGATTAATATTGTTTTTTTGGCTTAAAATAAAAAAATCTCAAACTCACTTTATAAATTTTAAGGATTGCAAATTAAATAATGAAATTACTCTGAAACACTCATTTTTAGGTTTCATAGTAACTGTCAATGCATAAACTTCTATTTTTCATTTCAAATTTCCTATTTATAGACTAATGCATAGAAGGTGCCTCAGTATGTGATCTCTTAGCTAACACAACTTTCAAAAAGTGCACTATTTTACTCCCTTTACATCATGTGTAAGTTTTTGGTTGATTTGATTTTTCAAAGATGTCCCTTTTTTTTCTCTTTCCAATCACAAGTTAACACGTGGCGTTTTGGAACAAAGTAGTACATTTTTTTAAGTTGAGATACTTACGAAGTCACTTTGAAAATTAAAAGGAGTACATAGCAAGGTTTTTTTGGGAAAAGTTTGAACAACTTCCGATACATTAAACTTATATTTATAATATTTTTTCTCTTTCTTACAATTAAAAATAAAAAAAATCTATATCCATAAACCCTTTGCATAAGGGGGACCCATGGTTGAAATGAGGGGGGCTAGAAATTAGTGCGCATAATTATAAACATATAAATTGATGTTATAAATTATTGAACCCAGTTAAAGATTCACTTAGAAATCTTGAGTTAAGGTTTTTGAAGATGTTAAATAAAAGGAAAGCAAACTTTAAGTCAACACTATAGTCAGTAGTTTCACATAATTTTTTCGTCACCTTAGATAACAGGTGACAAATATTCATCATCATAAGCTTGTCATATAATATCCATCCTTTTTTTGTCTTTGTGACAATATTTTACTTCATCATCGAAATTTTTTTCCTATGTGACAAAAAATGCATGTGTCACTTTAGTTTTTTTGTTTTCATGACAATTATTGCATCTTTTTTTTTTAAATTTTTTAATCACTTTATATTATCTTTTTTCACTAAAATGGATATTTAAATGACAAATCTTGCATTTCGTCATCTATATTTAATGTTATAGTGACGAATTCCAAGCCAACACGTAACATGTGAAAATTTAGTGACATCGAAGTTGTCATGAATATTAAACAATTTTGTCATTGAACAATATAAGTTTGTCACATTAAAATAATAATTTGTGACACCATGCACTTGTAATTGTTTCATTACTTAATGTGTCGATTTTCTATATCATTAATAGTACAATATTGTCACGATAGTTTGTAAATATTGTTGTTGTTTTGTCATGAAATATTAAATTTAATGATAAACTGATTATTGTCATTGAATAATATTTATGGTGACATTATTTACATCATTAAATTTACAATATTGTCATGGTAATATATAATTATTAACGCAATTTGTCATGGAAGATTAACTTTAATGATAAATATTTATTGTTATTTATAATGATTACCATTACATTTTTCATATATTATTATATGTACAATATTGTCACAATAGTATATAATTACTTACGCTTTTTTCGTCATAAAAGATTAGATTTGATGACAAAGTATTTATTTGTCATTAAAAAATATTTAGGGTAAACTTAAAAAATATGCTTTGTGGTTTGATTGATTTACAAAATGGTCATTGTGAAATTTTTTTCTTCAAATGTGTACTTGTGGTTTCAAAATAAGCAAAAACATGATTTTCAATTTAAAATTACATTATAAAAAGGGGTTAATTTTGTTTATTTATGAGATTTTGCAACATAGTAAATATTAATATAATACACCCTACTAATAAATTTCAAATTTTTTTGAGAAGTACAAATATTTTTTTTCAATTATAACATGATTGGTAATTTTAAAAAATCATAATAAAATGAATTATTTCTGAAAATTACTTAAATTTTGATGAATAATTCTTAATAATAATGTTAATCTATAGTAATGTTAAATTCATTAATATACCTCCTGGAACATTACTATTTTTAATAAAAAATATTTTTTTCATTGATTTGCAAATTTTGGAAACCACAAGCACCCTTTTGGAAAGAAAAATTTCAAAAGGACCTTTTTACAAAACAGTTAAACCAAAAAGCATTTTTTAAGTCTACCCTAATATTTATAATGATGTATGTATAATTTTATCATAACGGTATATAATTTATGACACTTTTTTCTGTCATAAAATATGAATTTTGATGATGAAATATTTATTGCCATTAGATAATATTTATTGTGCCGCTTTTTAACATCATTAAATATAGAATATTGTCATTTAGATAATTATTAGACTTTTTTTTATTATGAATAATTAACATCAATGACAAAATATCTATTGTCATTGAATATGTAACAACTGTTCAAGTCGATCAGCACAATGATTTGCTTGCCTGTAAAACTACACACATGCCCACACGAACGCACGCACATGTGTGCACGCACGCGCGCACACACACACATGTGTGTGTACATATACATACATATATGCATTGGAAAAAATTTTGGGTGGGTGAAAATTTGGGGCGTTCGTCCCAACTAGGTTGATGGGAGACCCTTGCCTACAAAACAATCACCGCTCTTTTTTATTATAAAGAGCGCGTCACAAAAACGTGAATCACCCAAAAAATTACTATCATTTATTTACAAATAGAGCTAGAATCTAATAAAATGTAGCTCGCCGAAAAAGAAACTGACTTATCCCTAATCTTAAAGAAAAGCCAACAATGGTGAACATTGGCGTGAAGCAAGTCTTGATGTTAAAGGGTTCCTTGAAAAATGAATTCATTTCTTCTCTTCCAAATGATCGAGAACCATAAAGCAGTCCCGAACTCTTTGGGAATACCTTACTTGAAGAGCGATCTCCAAGCCAAAAGAAAATGATGCACACTGCATGGTATAGCATGGAAACTCTCATCCATTGGAACACCCTATTCCAAATTAGCCAACTATCTTGACAAAAATAAGCGATCCAAAGTCTCGTTTGCTTCACAAAAAGGACAAGTTGAGTCGAAATTTGAGCGCAACCACGGCTTAGTAGAAATTCCCTTGTTGGGATTCTTCTATGAAGCAATAGTCAAGCGAAAAAACTCACTCGAGGAAGCATGCACATTTTCCAAATTATCTCGAATGAGACGAGAGGGTTCGACCAGTTTGATCCGTCATAAAAACCCACACAAAAAGATGATGACGTATAGGTTCTTTTAACTCCTAGAAGCCAAAGAAATCTATCCGCGAAGTCAGGGAAAAATGGCTGAAATTCAACATTGATCAAGGACTCAAAAATTGAGGATGGAAACAAGGATGAGGCTGCTTGAAATAATACACGCTTCAGCTCAATAAGAAAGACAAGTTCATCCCTTCGAAGATGCCTTTTCCAAATGGGGTCTGCCCAGATTTGAGTTCCTGAATAAATCGATGCAAACTTGGTTGACAGTGCCATCCTTCCTAGCACTCAGCTACCATAAATCATCGAAAAGAAACTGTAATGAACCTCGTGATGTCCAATTATCTTGTCAAAAGCGATTCGCAACATCGTTGTCCAGTTTTACAATGCAATTGACAGTAAAGAAATCCCAACAAGGCAGGAAATGACAATAGCACTTGTGAATTCCCGACCAAATCAGCGATAATTTTGAAGTGTCAAATTTGATAATATCCCACCAAGAAGTAAACTCGTTCCTTTGCACAAAATACAACCCATAATGATCCATCATCCATGTCTCGAAGACGCCATAGCCATTTGAGAATCAAACTACAATTTACAAGTTTAAGGTTCTGAATAAATAGGCCACCCAAGTGTTTCGGGAGAGTAATAGTGTCCCAACTAACCTTGCAAATTCCATTAATACTCGCATCGCCCCTCCATAAGAAATTCCTGATTAGTCTCACCAATTTCTTGTCAATCACCACTGGTAGTTAGAAAAGAAATAATAAATAAATTGGGATTAAAGAGAGTACCGACTTAATGAGAATCACCCTCCCCGCGTACGATAAATAATTGCCCTTCCAACTACCTAGACGATTCTGAAATTTTCCCACTAATGCATCCCAATTGCCACAACTAAGTTGTTTGTAACTCAAGGGAGCACCAAGGTAAGTCATGGGGAATTTTTCAATTTTGCAACGAAGGTTTAAAGTTCAATTCGGAATTGTGCTATCATCAACATTTATACCAAGCAAGGAACTCTTGTGGAAGTTGATTTATAATCCCGAAATTAATTCAAAACATCGAAGAATGCGAATAAAGGGTTAAATTAAAGATATATCTGCCGGTAAAAAACAAATTGTATCGTCCGCAAATAGCAACAATGAGATATAAGGTAAATTCTCTTCAATTTTAAAACCCAGAAGCAAACCTTCTCGAAAACTCGTATCTAAAAGTTGCTTGAGACCTTCCACCGCTAGCACAAAGATAAAAGGTGACAATGGATCTCCTTGCTTGACTCCCCTTTTAATATTAATGGGAAAATCGGGGTTGTCATTGACTAAGATTGAGGTGGTAGAGTTATGATGACAACCACAAAGCCAAGAAATCCATTTATGGTCAAAACCCATCTTGGTCAAAACCGCATCAATGAATACCCATGAAATACTATCAAAATCCTTATGGAATTCTAATTTCAAGACCAAACACGCACGCCAACGTAGGTGGACTGTATCGATGATTTCGGAAGCCAGAAAGGAACATTCGTGGATACTACGTCCACCAACAAAGGCGAATTGATTCTCAGAAATTAACGATGGTAAAACAACATTGAGATGCACCGGTAATAACTTTGCAACCACTTTATAGACCCCATGTATTAGAGCAATAGGTATGAAATTTTGGAGAGAGCAACTACCCGGGATTTTTGGAATTAGAACCGTGTAAGACGCCTTTATCTAATTATGTAAAGAAGCAGTCTCATGGAAGCGATAAAAGAGAAATAAAAAATCTTGCTTAAAGAGGTCCCAAGTGCGTTTATAAAAGAAAGGTCATAGTAAGTCACGATTATGCTCCACTGAAATGCGATTGAATTCAAACTTGCCAAGAGAGAAAGGACCCACTAATGGGGCTGCAAAAAGCTCCAAATAAAATGAATTAATTGCCGACCCAATTTCGTGCAAATTGAAAGTGAGGGAACCGTTTAACTCAAGGCAAGTTAAGATATTATTCCTAAAGTAGGCTGAAGTTGTCCGATGGAAGGAACTCATATTGTTATCGCCTAAGACAGACCATTTTACACATGATTGCTGATGTCTGACACTTTCCATATGAAGTCGACGTTGCACCAAGGCTGATTTACTCGAGCTTAGATCTGCCAATTCCGAAGTACTCAATGGTCTCGTCACCTCGCTGCTAGTTAATGCTAAAATTTTGGTTTCAAGCTCCACAATTTTTTGTTCCAAGTTCCCAAAATGTAGTGCATGCGATGCTTTAATTTCTTTCCCCTAAAGATCCAATTGGAAACAAAAATCTCGACCTCTATTCTTTCTACATATCGCCATCCACTTGCTTCGAATAAGCGGGAGAAAATCATTTATTTCCCACCAACAGTTGAGAGATCTAAACGGTTTCGGGCCTAATGGCATAGGAAGTTGACTTTGGAAAAGGATGGGAAAATGGTCTGAAAGTGTTGAATCAAGAGTTCGAATAGATAATCTTGGCCAACGATCAAGGATGCTACAATTAACCAATACCTTGTTGATGCGAGAAAAGGACCTTGCCTTATGCCTACAAAACTACCACCTTCGATTATTCCTTAAAGAGCCCCAATTTAAATCCACCGGACCACGTAAGATTGGCCTCACTCGGCTGTTGGTTATGCTCATTAATAAAGATCCAATTCATGTTTGCAATCTCCGATCCCAACTCAGGAACAGCCGTGGACTCCGATTCTAGCTTGCTCAATCCAACAACCATAGATGGAACTGCACCGTTTAGAGAGCTATCACCTAAAGTCGATCCCTACAGTGTTAAAACAATCAGAGAAGGAATTGATCTGACATCGTCTAGTGAGATGTTTCCCAAAGTTGAGCCCTGTAGAACTACTTCCGAGACCTGCCTAGGTCTGACAACATGGGCTGATGCAGTTTCCAGGTCCAGGGGTGAATGGGGGGAGCCAACATAACGCTTTGAAATGGAATCACTCTCCGATTTTGTGCTTAAAGTCTCATAATCTAGGCAATTCCGACAAGCAGTGCTGCTGAAATACAGTTGTAATACCAATACAGATTCCCCCAATTAACACATTGATTTTCTTCTCCACAACACGTTACAGTACACTCATAACATAAGAAATGACATCCAGCCGATTTGGCTTTTCAAAATTGTAGTCAATTAAGATTAACCTCCCAATGACTGCAACCACTTCTTTGATAAACACCTCTGAGATAATAGCAGGCGGCAATCTAAAAAATTCCACATTGCATAGTTACTCATGGGGGATAAAATCTGATGAGAATGGAAATACCTCCGCAAATAAGTCATAAAGTGACCTCCAATCTCCTTCCAAGAATCCCGCTAAAGCATCATCCGAGTGAAACGATATCACCACCAAGTTACTACTAGCCAGTGCAATAAAAATTAATGCAAAATTTCGATCCTGAACAATAGAGAAAATATCCGAAATGAGGCAGATATTTCTCACCTTGGCAAAATAAGAGAAACGAACCCATTGAACTTTCTCTATGGCACGGTTTAGATGTAGCTCAACCGGTCTAAGATCCGCAGCAACAACCTGGGCATATGAACGCGTATCTCTTGGCGAATCAACTAAAAATTTACCCTTCCTTGCACCCGAAACAGCCGAATTCGCATGGCTTCTCAGCTTGGGCAGCTCAAGTGCATGGCTTGGAACTTGATTCCGTTTCTCGAATCTTGCTTTATATGTGCAAATCCGAAATCTATAGATCGCGATAGAATCAAGACGGTAGAGCGCTTCATGAATCAGAATTAACCCCTCCAAAGAAAGAAAACTAAAGCAACATTTCCTAGCGTTCCTTTTCGACGCGACATACACTCGACCAATCACACTAAACTTCAAGAAAATGATTTTCATTGCATTCTTGTCGTGAGATTCTGAAAAATTTTTGAAATAAATCTGGGCATCGTTGGCTAGGGGCTAGATTAGACCTGATGATTGTGGCTGGGGATGGCTGATAGGAAACCGGTTTTGGGCAGTGGGGAAGGATCTGTAAGGTTGAAGGGAGGGGGGGGAGATAGGGGTGTTTCCAGCCAACGAGGCTCCGGTCAGGTCGGGTTTTGGTAGATGACGGTGGCTAGGGTTGGGGTGGCGGCTAGGGTCTGACATTTTTTTGTTCGGGCATCAAAAGGATCTCTATTCTTCTCTTTTTGCTAAGGTGTTGAAAAAAACACAAACACATAAGTAAAAAGTCTACTTTATCATTTGAAGAATACATATACAATTACACATAGTAATCAAGAATTGTATTAAAAATTTACAATTTCGTTTTGCCTGACATTAAATGCCTTTTGAGTAGAACGATGATGGGCTTTAAGCTCTTTTCCATTTTCAGTGTTAACCTTACTTTCAAGCTGTTAAATTAGGATAAGAAAAAAAAATTTTTTTTTTGCTCTACTTGTATAAATCCCTTTCATTATGAAGTTGTAGATTGATTCGTTTTCCAGTTATATTACAATCCTTAATTAATTACCTTAATTAATCCTACTATATGCGACAGCAAATTGACTATTACACAAATTGTTGTAACAAAAAAGTTTTAAATTGTTACGAACAAATTTTTAACTATTACGAAAAACTGATATTGTGACAACTTTTAAAAATTAACACAAATAAATAATTGATTTTGTGACAGTTGTAATAGTTGCAACTTTTAATTTAATGTGGCACTCGTCATTATAACAAAAAAATATGACATATGTTACAATACATTCGTGATTATAACTAAAATAATTTTGTGACAAGTTAGAAGAAATTGTCACGAACTACCATTAACTAGGTGAGAACATGTTTTGCTTGTAACTACATATTTTTGTGAGAACTAAATATTGTTATTGAAAATTTAATAACGTGACAATTAATATTTTCATTGTTGTCAGCAATTTCAATTTTGTGACAACTTAATAACTGTCATATGTAATATACTAATTTTGTGAAAAGATATAAAAAAATAAATGCTTTTGTAACAACTTATTACACTTGGAACTAACATTTTTCCTTGACAAATTTGTAATTGTCACAAAAGTAATTGACAACTTAAAGTTCTCGTTGCAAATAATAATAAATTAGTTTTATATATAAGGTAAGTGAAAGTTATAGGTTTTATGAAATTTTATAGAAAAATGCATATGAAAATAATTTATAGGGTTGACATTGGATATTATTAATATCATATGTTTTTATATTATATTGTAATTTGTTTTTCTTATATAATTATTTTCCAAAAGTATAAAGTAAAACAAATTAAGTATACCGGGTTCGAGTGCTTATCGAGTTAGGGCTCATTGAGTTAGAGAATGTTATCCCCATTGTCAATATGGATTCAAAGAGTAAAAAATCTTCATCCCCACTTCTTATTGAGGATTTCCCATTCCAATTGTAGCGGCCTACATCATATATTGGTTCTAACAAAAAAAAAAAAAAAGTAAATTGCCAACACAAATGTTATAATTTTGATGAAGAAAATTATAAAAAATCATATTTAATTTAAGGCTACATAAAATAACACATTTAAAAGTTTTGTTGTAAAAGTTAAAAAATAAAATTGAAAGACGGGAGTTGCAGACCAAATTTTGGAGAGATGACAATATTTTGATTGGTTTTGAGTTAGGACACTATATAAATAGAAAACGACTGGGGATTTCTAGTATGTGTTCTTTAAAGGTTGATATGTTCAAGGCTTACGACAGAGTTGAATGGGAGTTCGTTCAGGCTATGCTTACTAAATTGGGTTTTCCTGAGTTCATTACAGATATTATTATGTTGTCAATTTCAACGGTTACTTATACTATTAGCCATAAACTTGGTAATTTTGAAAAGATTATTCCTCAATGTGGTCTATGCCAAGGAGATCCTATTTCACTGTATCTTTTCATTATCTGTGCTGAGGGTTTATCAGAGTTGATTCAAGATCATATTGCTTCTGGTAGCCTTCACTACTGTAAGATAAAACTTGTTGCTCCAGTTATTTCTCATTTGTTATTTGCCGACGACAAACTAATCTTCTTCAAATCATCAACAGAGGAAGCAAACATGATTAAAAAAATTGTTTACCTCTATGAGATGGCTTCGGGCCAACAAATCAATTACTGTAAATCATCAATTGTGTTCAGCCCCAATGTTGATGGTTGTACTCGTCAGTTGATTGCTACTCGCCATGGCATTAACAGGATAGAGGGGCATGACTTGTACCCGGGGTTCCCATCCCTAATAGGTAAGTCAAAGAAAAGTGGGTATGATTATTTTTTAGAGAGAGCGAATAAGAAAGTTCAAGGCTGGAAAAGAAAGCAATTGTCACAAGGCAGAAAGGAAGTGCTTTTGAAATGTGTAGCACAAGCTTTGCCTAATCATGCTATGCATATTTTCCTTCTTCCCTCTCACACTATTGTTAATTTGGAGAAAATATTCTCCAAGTTTTGGTGGGGTTTGTCTATACACTGGATGAGATGGGAAAGACTTTGCCAAAAGAGAAATGATGCCTAAATTTCTATAACCTTCGTGAGTTCAATAAGACACTCTTAGCTAAACAAGCTTGGCGTATTATCTCTAACCCAAGTTTGCTAGTGAGTCGAATATTTAAGTAGAATTATTTCCCTAATTGTTCATTTCTTGATGCTCAATAAAGAATAATATTAGTTTTTGTTGGAGGAGTATTGATGTTATGAAGAAGATTATTCGGCATGGTGGTGCATGGCGTGTTGGAAATGGAGAGAAAGTAAGCATTTGGAAAGAAAATTGGATTCATTCGAATGAGTTCTGGGTAGTGCGTTCTAGCCTAGTTCATGGTTTTGAAGAAGCATCTGCTCGTTCTTTAATCATGGATGATGGAAAATCATGAAATTCTAATATGTTGATTTCATTTTTCAACTATACAAACCAACAACTAATAAGAAAGATTCATTTACCTTAGAAATTAAAATTTAATGTCATGTACTAGAGGTTAGAACAAAATGGCTTGTTTTTAGCTAAATCAACTTATTACGCATTGTGTAGTCTATTAGATATAGCCAACTTGTCGAATCTTACATCCTCGGATTGGCAATGTATATGGAATTTACATATCTCTCTAAGAGTCCATCATTTTTTATGGAAAATAGTGACAAGATCATTTCCAACATTACACCGTCTCCGACAAAGGTATGTAGATGTTGAGATTTTATGCCTTTTGTGTGGAGATGCGATTAAAGATTATTTTTATGCTTAAGTTAATTGTTCTTTCACATATTCTATATGGAATGAAATCCTCAGTGAGGTGTGGTCTATTAATATAACGACAATCAATAGTTGGTGAGAATGGGTGTGCACTAAAGATAACGAGGTTGTATGCAATGTGATGTGTATTTTATGGCATTATGAGCCAGAAGAAATAAATTTGTTTGGAATCAACATTTTGTGTAGCTTCGCAGGTTCTCAGACATGGTTTAGGTTTCCTAGAGGAGTGGAGTTCATCACATAAAAAACTATCAGAACACCATGGTACAAACTGAACATAATTGGATACGCCCACCCGCAGGATGAATCAAGTTTAATGTTGATGCTAGCATATTTGGTCATGGTGAATCTATTGGACATGTACATGACTCATTGGGAAGAGTGATTGCTACAAGATCGGTAACGTTAAATGAATGTGCAAATCCTTTTCTTGTTAAAGCTATGAGCGGTAGGGAGGCTCTCAATTGGTTGAAAGAGAATAATTACTATCAAATCATCTTATAATCAGATGCTTTAAAGTTTTTTTCTTTTGAATAATGACTTGCCTTTTCATTCACCTAGAGGTTTAGTCTTTTCAGATTGTAATAGGTCTACCTTTTCATTCACCTATTAATATTACATTTACTAATAGGTCTGTGAATTGTGTTGTGCATAAGTTAGCTAGAGCAACTAGTTCTTCAACGAGTATGGGGTTTAGAATCTACCCACCTTCGATTAGAGTAGCAATTTACTCTTACTTATGATAAGAGACCTACTCTTCAGTAAAAAAAACTTTAAATCCCTACATTTTGAATTAGGGATACTAAAGTAAACACTCTCGCTCTACCATTGTCTTCCGTTTCGCCTTACTCCTTCACCGGTGCTTCTGCTCACCATCCTCCCACCGATGCTCCGTCGCCATCATTTCCACTTACTTGCCACAGCCATCCTCACTCTCACCAAAAAATCTCTTCACCTCTACATCTCACATTTTCTCTCCATTTCCTGTTCCACCGTGACGTTGTTTGCCGATGCTTCTCGTTGCAGTCCTACTACCAATGATCATCTTGGCCGCCAATACTGTATTCTTCCACCAATGATATAAGTTAGAATGTTGAACTTCTTTATCACAAGATTGATTTACTTAACTTAATTCTCTTATAATTCACGCTTGGATTTAATAACTTTATTATATGGCTGTCATACTTGCAGTTTTCAGATATATGTTATTGTTAGATAATCAAATTTGTTATTTTCTTTTGTAATTGGATGATACCTTTCAAGACCACCAAAAGTAATTCCTACATGAAAAATAACTTGTATTTAGTGGTAAATAGGAGTCGATTCCACAAGGAACGATATTTGTCAAGTAAATCTTAATTTGAACGACTAGAGTGATTGAATTGTTATGCTTAATGAGAGTTTGTGGATTTTAAAACTAAAATAGCAAACAAAAAATTAATAAAAGACTTACTTAGCCAATTTAGGGGAAACCATGTATCATAATGATTATTGGACAAGGGATAATTTGCATCGGGATTTAGGTTTAATTATACTAGCGCTCCGCATCGTACAATGTTAAAAACTCTTCTTTACTTCGTATGAGGATTGTTCTTTATACCTTAATCACCTTCTTACTCACCTTGACTCTCGACGTCACACTAAAGAGCTTGCTGAAAAATAGTAATAGATATTAGAAAAGCCTAAACCGTAACCGACAGGTAGTGAGACTCCCAACAGGCATTAGATTGTTGTTCTCTAGTCTCAGTGATGACAAAGAGACCGTTATCACTTACTCCTTCTTAGGCACAACTACGAATGCAAAAGTCAGAGATAACAATAAAATGCAAAGACTTGCCTTATGGCTAATCAGACCAGAGAGAGATTGAGATTTAATAGAATGGGTATCGAGATCAATAAATAAGTCACCTTGCGGATCATTATATTCAGGTTTAGTCCTCACAATAATCAAACATGACCTTAACCTTTATTTGGTTAAGTCACTAGGAAATTAGCAAGACATGACTGAAATTAATTGCAATAAAAAGTAAAGAGACTTGAATATAAAGTTCGCAAGATTTTGGCTATACTCGTTCTAAAAGGCTTATCCTCGGTGACGGTGCTAAAAACTTGTTCCCCACTTTTCTACTGATAATATAAAAGTTCTAAATATGAACAGGTGTTGTCGGTATCGATTATAAAATAGAAAAAATGATCATAACTGCAAGTATACAGTTGTGATGTAGTTTTAAAAGATATCGATCCCACAGGGAAGGAATTCGGTTCTAAGGACCAACTAGAGTTATGGAATAAAAGAAATAAGATAAATTGTAGGGTGGGATGATAGACTGATGAATAAACATATGCATGAACAGATTAGAGAAGATGTAAACTATATAGATAGTCCCTAAGAACAAGTATAGTAGAGAAAAACATACAAAGCAATCAAAGTTGTTTTAAACACTAGATAACTTCAACAAACTCTGTTCTAGACACCCAAATATCCTATAATTCACCACAGAGTAACATATGAAATGACTTTTCTAAATCTAGGATAAATGAATTATGACACTTATAAGAACCTGGATAACAATAATACTATGCTTAGTACGGGTTGCTCTCACATAGCCATATTTAGCAAGTTACCACTCCAAAAATGTTGGCTCACTAAACAGAGTTATAATCACAGATCCAGTGACTATACACAATCTTGTTAACCCTGAAATCACTCTTAAAGTTAACTCGAAAGCATATATCATGATTAATATAAATGATACAAGATGAAATACTTGTTATGACACATAGACATATCATAAATTTCGAAATAGAAAGTATAAGTAGAAAACAAAGTAAATTTTTAAGGTATGAAAGTGAAAGCTAAAGTTGATCAAACCATATCCACTCTTTAAATGAGAGTCGTCAATTACTGCAATTCCTATGCCTACTTTGAATTCAGTCTCGACTCGTACAGAACCTCCACTAGGATGCTATTCTTTGTGAATATTGAATAAATGAATGTTGAAGAACAAAAAACTTTTATTAATAAGTGCTTTGAAATTACACTCATACAACAATCGCTGGAATATGTGGAGAGATCTAGTGATTGAAAAATGAATCGAATCACTTATATATTTTTCTCACTAACACTTTGAACTAGCGAAATCTATAACTTTCGATCTCTAATGTGTATCACTCATATCATCTATTATGCTCACTACCATATGTCATGAAAATGGTAGGGTTTGGGACTCTATTTATAGAGTGTGAGGGGTTGCATCTATCCAAATGAAGAGTCGTGTCCATTGGCGAAGAGTTGCATCACTTCAATGTGATTGGATGCAAATTTTTATCCTCATCTTCAATGGAAAGGCTCCTTTTTGTGATTGGATTGCTTCCAAAAGGTGTCTTTTCATCTGACAGCTGGTGGTGGTTGATGGTGGTTGATGGCAGTTGATCATTTTTATCCGGCGGTTGGTAGTTGAGAAGAGTTGATAAAAAACCGTCATAAGTCGTGAGTGTGACTTACATGTCATGATCTTGAACATTGGTTTGTAACTTTCTGTTTGTGAAGAATGACAAGTCGTGACCGCCAATGGGTGTCACAATCATGACATGTGCTTTTCTTCATGATTCTTCTTTGCAACTTTGCCGATCTTTGACAACTTCGATCCTAAGCCAATTCCTTGTGTTCCACACATTTTTTTGCACCTTTTTCACTCTTTTTACATAGAGTTCCATCTTTGATCATTTTACTCCCAAGATTCACCTAGTTTCTGCACTTGCATAAAAAACAACTACATACCACGTGAAATCTTTTGTATGAAGTATAAAATGACTTTAAATCATATCATTTTATAATTAAAAATATCAAGATAATAAGTTTAATTATACACTTATCACACCCCCACACTTAACTTTTTCCTTGTCCTCAAGGTAAACACAACAGAAGTGTATAAAATAGTAATTCAAGTTCGTATCTCATTTGGCGAAAAGACTATCGTAGTGAGTACCACATTCCCAAGTTTCATAATGTTCAAGTAAAAGTTCAAAATTTCTCACAAATTAGTAATGTGCAATTTATGTAGTTTAGTTGCATAACTTTACTCTTAGTGGAGGGCCAACCGAATCGCGTCTTCATATAAGCGTTATACACTTGCTCGAATATTCCCTTCTCTTAAGTATAGTATGAAGTATAAAGGACAATGGAGCATGCTTTGAAAAGATTGATCTCAAGACATTTTTAGGTAACCTAGGATGCTAAACACTCTTAGTGTTGCATTTTATGCTCCATACAACTCTCCCCTTTTTCAGTGGTTGCATTTTATGCTCCATACCACGTTCTCTTATTTTTATCTTTTAAGCATATGTTTTTGAAGTACAGACTTGTACTTTGCACCCATTTTTCGAGTTACGCTTTTTTTTCTAGTTTTCACTCATTGAATAGTTACAGTTTCTGCTCCATACCATTCCTCAACTTTTGCATAACTCATTGGTTAACCTCTCTTTCTTTTGATTTTTCTCTCTTAATACTCTCATCCATAATTGATCAATTTCAAAGTATTATGGCTATAATTTCCCAATACTTTAAACACACTCAATACTTATAGGACGTATTCAAGAATAGCATATAAAACTCATAGTAAGAACACTACTAGATATTACTCCACTACTAACTTATCGGTAGCATTAAACTAAAACTATATAACTTATACTAATTCAT
>CATIWQ010440076.1:0-38166 GCA_949673415.1 Euphorbia schlechtendalii
AAACTTGTTTTGCAGGCTCCGAGAATGTTGAAAGCAGAGGACTTCACTCAACGGATACCACCGGCAAACTCTTTTCTTTTTTAGTAAGCTTCATGCTAGGGATTGCTGTAAATATTTGAGTGATATCCAATCCACATTTAGACACAACTGGCTTACCTTTTTTTTACAGTTTCCCTATTTATGAAGGAAATTGATAATATGTGACAGAAGGTTAAGAAGAAAGGGACAAAACCGAATGCCAACTTTCCAACCCCGGAAAAAGGCATTATTGCCAGCCAATTTTAGGAAGTCTATGTCAATGTTTCACAAGCCTCACAGTTGCTTTCTTATCCTACAATTTTGTTTTCTACATACCCCCCATGTTTTCTTATCATTATTATTATGCATATACAACGCCAATATTTTTGTATACTTGTCACAAATCATGGCGGTCAATAGTTGAGAAATTAAGATAAATAGAAATTGGTGGTAAGTACCCAAAATGTAAACATGAATCAAAGTTAAATCTCGAAATCACTCTTTATTGTGTTCACATGAATAAAAATTAACAGGTGAGTCTCATTGTAAACGAATTTTGATATCATTTGAAATATAGCCCAAGTCGCCAAAAAAAATTGATTAAAATAGAAAAATGTCTCACATGTACAATTATTTGCAAATTGGTCTTTTTCAATCAAGGATATATTTTTATTACTTATGGCTATGGGAAGTGAACGAAAAAGAAAAAAAAAATGAACGAAAACGGACATGTGAAGGTTGAACCCCGTTAACAGCCTGGTTTTGAGATTGTGAATAATGCTGACATGGCATTACTCAAATAACAACATAAATGATGTGGCAGCTTCTCCATCCTAGATTCTCCCATCATCACCAACGGCTTCTATCTTGGCTGGGAGTGTGACAAGAGCAATTGGTACCGTTAGATCAAATTCACATGTGATCAATCAAGTGATAGAGAATAAAGACAATACTATGAGTTCCCCACCACGAGTGCATTCTAAGTCATAACACATGAACTGAAAATCATAAAACATGATCAAAATAACATGGCCCATTTAATGTTACATTTATTGATATTAAACATATTTTAATTTTAATCCCTTGCATAGTTGCATGCATGCATTATCGGATGTATTTCATCTGTGCTTGTCAAATTAATTAGTCCCAGTTTGATTAAACAAATTCCAAGGGGCTAATTACACAATCAATTATATAAAATTTACTGTATTAGCTAAAATTATTGTAAGAATTATTATAATACTACATGTTAAAAATTGGTTTACACAGCCTTGTTTTTGAAATAACATACCAATAAATTTTATTTGTATCTTATTTTTTATTCTAAGAGTCCATCGTAGTAAGATATGAAGACCTTTCAAGCTCTGTTTTATCTATCTTCTCTATAATCTTTATTATTCTTCGAGTAAAAAATCTTTTTTTGTGAAAAAAAACTTTAAGATTGTAAGCAATGTCAAATGCGCCTCAAATATATGATATATAAGCAATGTCTAGTCTTCAGCTTCATTGGGCCTAACGGCTAATTTGGTTGCAACTTGCAAGTGTTTGAACGACTTGTCGTCCACTATAACTTTCAGCCTTGCTGGCTGTACTTGCTCAAGGGGTTGCCTGCCATTTTTATGATTCAAATTTGAATTTTTAGTTCATCTCAATCCATCTATATATTGGATTGTTCATGGTTTGAAATTTTCAATTCAGTATTAGTATAGTATTCATGCTGGTATTCGTCGGATGAGGTCCACGGCCTTCAACGTCCTCCAGTTCCTGCAAAATAAGTCTCCGACCGGAAGTGTTTCCTGCGAAGACCCTTCGATGCTAAAGTCAGCAGAGGGAGAGATATAGTGGGGGTGTGGTCTTAGAATATCAGTTACCTCAGCGAGAGATTGTTTTGCTATTTATAGTAATCTGCGTAATGATGACAGGCGGGCCTCACATGCAGGCTTTGTGCAAGTGACAAGCTGTTTTAGGGATCTTTTCCGCCCTCAAGGCATTAAATGTTTTCCCTCTGCCTATCAGTCTTGCATTTAATGCTTCAATGGAGAGAGAGGAAATCGGCTGACTCGGCAAGGGTTGCATTGAAGGTGATTCAGCGCAAACGCGGAGGGTAATGCTGAGAATGTGTTTCGGCATGAGTACTTTCCTCAGCGTTGGGAGTTATTCAGTGCAGATGTGCTTCGGCGTGCTCTGCATGATTTGGTAAAGGACACGTGTTTGTGCTGAAGTAATGTTGTTGGAGAGCTTTTCGTAATGGGCCAAAGTGCGCTATTTGGGCCTTGGTGGGCCTTGATATCACATGCCACTTCCCAGGTCATGTAAATTCACAGTTAGCATGGTACTAAACAAAATGTGTATATGCTATACATCAAATTTTGGTAGTTCAGAGAATTGCAAGTTCAATAAATTATTATTGGTAAGTGATTCATTGAAGAGTAGTAAAGAGTGAGAAAATTTTGAGTGGATTCAAATTAGATCTATTCGTCGGGCGGGCCGGGTTTTCAAGGTAATTCCCAAGCCCGGCCTGGGCCCGCAAATATTTTTTTATTAAAAATTCTTTTATTAAATTAAATATAAAAAATATAAAATAAATTAAAATATATTTAAACTTTAAATATAATTGCATTATTTGCTTAAAATCTTTAATATTTGGTAAAATTTATTATAATGAAGTAAAGTAATTTAGTAATATGAAATATAAAATTTTAAAATAATTATAAATCTAATGTATAAAACTATAATAAATAAATAAAATTATTCGTCGTGCCGGGCTTGTATAAAAACCAAGTCCGACCCATAAAACTTCGGGCTTTGACGGGTTCGGGCTCGGGCCGGGCTTTTAAAAAAATAAGTGCCCAAACCCGGCCCATTGAAGCGGGCTCGGGCATGGCCCAACCCGTGAACAGGTCTAGATTCAATATACAACTTGATGACCACACCTCCTTACCAAAGTGAAGTGAGAATGTAAAGTTTTTTATTTAAATCTCAGTTTCATCAAAAACAAAAAATAAGCCTTATTTGAATGTAGTTGCATGTTTGAAACCTGAAAACAGATCTTGAAAAGTCTAACGTAGTCAAAGGAAAATTGTTTAATTATATTTTGAATTACAAAAAATATAATTGCAAATTTAAATAAAATCGAACAGTTTAACCCAAAATGTTCCTTTTACATCCATATCACACAGTATGAAAACCAACTACTGAACTCTTAAAAACGCATATTACAAATTTTGATTACACCAGTTAAGAGTTCAAACAAATTCTCGAGTTTTAATCTTGGGAATGAGAAAACGAGTCCTTGGAAGAGCTAATCTCTTTTTTTTGCATCCATCTCTGTTCGAATCTACATAACTTTTCTAACATTATTCAAACAAATGACGAGTGAAATAAAATTTGAAAGTTTGGTAGAGCAGATTCATTATGACAGATTTGTAACATACAGAAAATTCACCTTCATCATAGATTAGCACTCCACCATAAAAATTGAAGAAAAAAATATGCAAATTTCACTTATTTTATCGGCTCAAAATTGAAGTTTTGTGAGAAAGTGAAAACATCACGAATAATACAGGTAAAACTGTAAATAACACTAACATTTTCAAGCACAAGAGATCAGATAAAGAGGGCCAATATTTATACAAGTAAGGTTCGAATGTAATCAACATAACATACTCAGATCATTCTTTCTGAAACAGAGAAAACTTGATACCTCTTGGCTCTTTTTGTTCATCTTCTTCAAATCCACACAATTACATTATATAAGCCCTATACAAAATCTTATTACCTATTTATTACAGAGGCAGCGGTTTGATGACGGTGGCAAAAAAACCCTTGTTCTGAAACACCCGGGTTGCAAAGGATTGGTGCATTTTTTATGGCCGAATTTCCCTTTGTCAAAAAAGGCATTATCGATGCCACTCATGCAATCCCGTATGGGTTTTAGACCGAGACGACGTTTTTTCCTGGCTCATAGAGGCTTCCCGATCTGCACATCACATATCAAATTAAATCAAAAGTGTACTTCCAAGTGTCGCTATTCGGAAGATGGAACTGCTATGCAAAACATATAATGAACAGAGACGAACTCCAATAGATTGCATTGTATGACAAATGCGATAGCAAAGAAGGCGTAGCACGTTATGCGGCTTGCAAAATCTGAATTGGATTCTTCATCAAATGATGGGATTAAATCATAAAATACAGCTCATTGTGGATGGAAAAGGCAACTATAAGAGTTTGAATTCTCACTACAATGTAGTTTTGCTTGAAATAACAAAACTGCAAACCGATAAACAAAGTTGAAACAACCGGACAATAACGAAATTAAAACAATATTGTCTTCATATTTCAATCTATAGCACAAAGGGGTCGTCAAATCTAAAACTTCATACGAACAAACTATAAAAGCCTCAAACAATATGCATATGCCACAGTTTATCTGCAACAATTAGGCAGCTTTGAAGCCTTAAATAGCATAGTCATACTTATATTATCAAGTAAAACACACTACCCACCATAACCATGAAGAAAGATTCCCTAGCCATGATAGTGATACTTAATATAAGTCAGCTTGCTACATTAAGGCTATAGAAAGAACTTATACACAGAAAAGCGACTTCATACAATGCCATACAGATAAAAGATTAAACCTGAATATGGTGCTTAAACAAAGCTTTTATGAGCGACAAATAAATAGCACAATCAGCTTGATGTGCCAAAGAGAAGACAAATTTATTAACACTTAAAGTTACAACAAAAAAAGCAAGCACAAAGTTGTATAATGACTCACCTTCAAGCTAACCCAAGATTCTGTAGTTTGTCACAGCTAGGTATCGGATAATTCCTGTTCCATTGACGCCTCTGAAGTTCTGCGTGACAATGACGCCAAAGAAAATTTTTGTAATCCTTGATCACGCTATCCTCAATGCTAGCTCGTTCAGGGCTTCCGACAGGAAAATTGTCATCAAAAGTTGTTGATTTGACAAAATACTCAATACCATAATCCTCAGTTGCTTTGGGAACTTGGTAGGCGAAGTTCCTTTGTAAAGAATAATTAGGCTCCGAAACTGGCAGATAAGCGAGCACAAAAAACAGCAAGAAAGGCAGTATCTGCAGAAGAAGCAGCAGATTAGGCCCTCCCCCATCCTCTCTTTGCCTCTCACCATTTCTGGTCCTATAAACGTGGTGTGCCCTAAACATTTCGGTCTGACCGAAAAATGACCTGAATATCTCATCTGGATCGAAATCATCATCATAGAACTCGTGCACATTTCTCCTTCTCCTCGTCCGCCTAACATTGTGCTGCTGGTTGTACTCAAATTCATCAACCAACCCAGTCTGATCATACTGTCTTCTTGAACTATCATCACTCAAGCATTTAAAAGCTTTACAAACTGTTTTGAATGCTTCCTCGGATCCGGGTGCCTTGTTCTTGTCTGGATGAACTTTCAAAGACAATTTCCTATAAGCTTTTCTAATTTCCTCAGAAGAACAAGTCTTTTCTACCCCCAGAATTGAATAATAATCCCTGTTCCTCTTAATCTGCCTAATCAATTCCACATTTTCTTTAGTATAGTTGCGCTCTCCATTTAAACTCTCATCGATTTTAAAAGAACCAGATCTATTCTTCTCATCATTAACAGATTTTACACTGGGAGAAGAAGGGTTTGAGTTTGACCTAGAAAAGTCAAGCTTATCACAAGCGGCTATAAGCTCATCAACAGACAAAGCAGAGTTCAAACGTTGAGCAATTTTAATAAATTTCAACGCGCGCTGTTTGTTTCCCGATGAAAGTGCTTCCTCAGCAATTCGAACACATCTCAATGCTTCATCTTTGTTACCGTCCATTTTTAATCCGATTTCCACAAATTTGAAGATTTAATAAATACTAACTTCAAATTTCGAATGGGCTCTTACAAAACACCTAAAATTTGGCAATAAAATTAAAAAATGGTACAAAACTTGGGGAATCGAGTAGGCAAATAAGAAATAAACAGATCGCGGAAGAATTACAATCAAGGATAGAAATCGATGGATCGTTTAACAATTACCTGCGGAATTATCAAAGATATCGAAAAGTGAAGCGAGAAACCGGGAAGAAAATGAGTGAGCTGGGCTTTGCCAGAGGTAGATGAAGAGCGAGCAGACTGCATTGGATATTTGGTATCATTGACGGAGATGGCAGATTTCTGATTGTTCTCTTATGTATGATGTTTGGCTGTACTTTCCAATAGAGTACTGCCACGTGCGTTTTCTACTTCTTGTTACTCGACGGAGTGTTTGTACAATAATCGTCTACTGAATTTTGATCCATACATTAGGATTTTGACGTGTGTGTTAAGTTTTAATTATTTGAACCTCACTAATACACATGTCAAGATCTTAATTGATAGACCAAAATCCACATCATTAATCCAGGACCATTGTACAAATACCCTCAAACACGACTCTAATCGTTTATGAATATTGAAATTGCATTAATAACTTGAATATTGAATAGTGCAATTTGAGAAAAATATGTATCCAAATAAGGTCAATTTAAACAATGATGTTTAAACTAGAGTATAAGTTGTATACAGAGCTCGAGCTCGTTTTTTAATGGTATATAAAACGATTCAGAAACCAGTTCTATAGCATATTTAAAAAAAAGTTAAGTGAGTAAAAGAAAAACATCGGTGCGGTTGTAATTTTTGTAATCACGTTCTCCTTTTCTCATAAAATAAATAAATTAATTAACATCTTTCACCTAAAATAGATTGTTGCCATTCTAACATTAGCAAATTCTCATTTACATTCTTCCAAGGTGAAATCTCATTTCATAGAAAATCGAAATATACTAGGTTATCTGATCAAATACGCCATATCCTATTCATTAAGGTATGTTCGGTTCTGACAATTTAAAGATCTTAGGTAAATTAATATAATAATTAATAAAAGTGGACTTTTAGTAAAGAAAAGTGGTAATAAAAAATTTAAGGCATTGATATTGAGTACAAAAAAGTAATAATAAAAAAATTAATTTTTTTTTAGGAAACTATGAATTGATGTCAAGACCTCTTTCATTACTAACAAGTGATTTATCAATTCATCTAACACTAATCAATGTTCATTTTTATCTTTTAAATATTAACTACTAAAAATTTAAATATAAAAAATATTTTTGAACCCTTTCTGGTTATGAGCCCTGGGCGATCACATCGCTCGCACACTGTCTAGGCCGGCTCTGCATCTATATCTTGAATGATTATTCAATCAAGAAAATGGGTTAACTTTGTTGTCATGGTTGTATTCCTCTTACCTTTTGTCCTCAATGCTTGCAAAAAATATGCTTAAACTTTAAGAAAAAAAATATATTGTTTCCATCGTGAGAATATATACCAATGCAAAATCTTTTATTTGGGAAAAATAACTTAATCTAAAGCATAATTTGTTTATAGAAAAATATTTTGCAATAAAATACTTTTCGAATTTCACAACATATGTTTAACATGGAAAATAAATTAAAAGAAAATGTTATGTATGTCAAAAAAAATGTAGTACAAAAAATCAAAATGTTTTCACATAAAAAAATATAGGAAAACATTTTCCCTCCTCCACCATCACCACTTATTTACTCACATGCCGTCATTGTTGCCACAACCACTACCACAACTTCTCCCTCCACCATGACACCATCAACGTCACCACCACTTTCCCCATCCCATCACAACCATCACCACATTCACTCTGTCGGCGCCACCACCACTTCTCCCTCAATCATTTACTTCCTCCATCCCATCACCGTCACCGTCACCAACACCACTTTTCCCTTTAGCATACCACCGCCACCACCACAATCACTACTTCGTCCACCCTACAACCATAACTTTCTCCACCCCACCACATCCACACTGTTGCCACCGTCACCAATTCTCCCTCCACCCTATCAACACAATTTCATCCAATTCATCACTTCCCTCCTCCACCTGGCCACAATCACCACCATTTTTTTCATCTCGTCACCACCAACATTACTTCCTCCATGATCACCACACTTCCATCTGCATGTATTTTTTATATAAAAATAATATATATATATATATATATATATATATATATATATATATATATATATATAAATTTTGAACTTCAAACATTTTTTTTATTTAAGAAATTATACTAATTTTTTTCAGTAATTCTTGATATGGAAGTTACATTTTTAGGTTAATCGAAAGAAGTTTCTTAAAATGTATCGCATTTTCGTTCCCATTAAAGGGTGCTTGTAAATTGTAATTACTCCATGATGATACATAAATGATTACAATGTAAGATAATCTCATAATTAAGCCACAAGCTTATAAGTAATAATATATCACCTAAATTAATGTGGATGCACGGCTAAAAAAAGGTGCCTTTATGCTAATAACTTGTCTAATCATATTAAAAGATGAAATATTAAGCTTTAATTTAAATTTCAGTTTACTTTAGTTGCTTGCTAGATCTCAACTTCACATGCTTCAAGTTAAAGCAAGGCTTTTGTTTTTTATTTTTTGAAAAATTTAAGGAGTTTTATTTTTAGTTTTTGAGATCCACCCGCCATTAATCTCCCCTAAAATGGCCCACAATGACCACAACATTACAACCTAAAAGACATATTGGAGCTAAATTTTGAAACAAAGACAAGTGCCGTGGAAATTTCCTCACAACATCAAAGAAAATCGAACATTGGTGAAGGTGTTACAAAACTCGCTCTCTTGCTTGTCCGTCAGCATATAGTGAAATAACTTAAAGTTCTCGCTACAAGTTATTTTTAGCTAAATTGATCATACTAAAGACGTAAATTTATACATTGTCAACCACATCATACCAATATGCAACATTTTATTTATAGTACCAAATCTTATGACTTTTTTTTTTAATAAAAATATTTTTTTTGTAGTGACTTGCATTTTAACTAAAATCGAATTCAAGCAAATGCACAACACCAATTTAATTCAGTTAAATTCATCCATAAACCAACACTGAATATCTTACCAGGTGAGTGACCGTATAACTGTATTTACTAGAACATAATAAGAATTCATAAACTATTATGAATACTGAGGCAAAGTCAGAGCCATATTATTTTTAAAAACAATATTATATCATATGAAAAAATATTAATTGCATAGGGAACAGCTCTCATTCATTTATATACACCATTATCGTTTCTCATGTTCTCTTGTGCATGCTTCTGCCTTTATATATACACGGAAAAAAATCATCTCTCCAATCCTGTCCCTTCAATTAGATGTGTCAATTTTTATTATATTTTAATAATTATTAATTTCTCTTTCCTACTTTTTTAATTAAAATATAATAAAAATTAACACATAACATTATCTAATTGGAAAGGACAGGGTTAAGAACATGATGGGCAGACGATTTTTTTCTATTGTTTCTGTATACTTTGCATTAATATTTTCCTGAAATTGTCAGCGACAATAGTGCAATACTTATTACCGTCAATAATAATTACGATGATTTAATGAAATATATAAATTCGATTTTTCTACATCACAAATATTTAGAAAATTAAATAATTTAAATGAAGTAATATTTCTTTTGTTTTTTTACATTATGGTTTACCTAGTTTATAACTATTATAGAATTTAATCAATTATAAAAAGATTACCAAATTTAACTTCATTTCTACAAGAAACTTACTTCATTTATATTTTAAGTAAAATTTAACACATTACCTTTATTTATTTACACTCCTTTGTCGTGCATAGTTTTTTTTATTGAAACACGAGTTTTTTCCAGTGTTTTAAAAAGCGCTAGACGCAGGCGAGGCCTAGGCGGGGTCTAGGCATGCGTCTAAGCGGATTCAATTTTTTTATTATTTTAATATTTAATAATACATAATAATTGTTATAATATAAATACTAATAGTCTAATACAATAAAATGATAACATTAACAACCCAGTTTAATATATAATAACATAAAAAACATAAAATAATAAAAAATCGGTACAGTGTTCTTAAAAATCCCACCCAGGCGCCGCCTAGACACTGATTTTTAAAACACTGCATTTTTATGTTATTTTTTTTATTAAAATATTAATTTTTTTAATTAAAAAATCGGCGCCTAGGCCGTCTAAGACCGCCTAGGCGCTGATTTTTCGATTCTCCGCCTAACACCGCCCGATTTTACAAAATCGTGGCGATGTTCTTAAAAATCCCGCCTAGGCCCGATTTTTAAAACACTGGTTTTTTCGAAACCTTTTATTTGTATCTCTATCATCAAAGAAAATAATAACTTCATTAATAAAAATATTTACATTCGAATAAAAAAAGAAAGGAAATGAGGTACTTGACAAACCAACGAGCATATATAAAAACGAACTACATTACACCCTACTAAAACTCTTCAAACAATCCTAGAAACCCACCTAAAGTGAATGAATCAATTATACGAATTTCATATTTAAACCCCAAAAGGTATGGTCTATTGGCAGTGACTAGTTCATCTTTAAGCTAGTAAATCACGAGGAAGTGTATGAAGCAACCTTAAATATTGGTTCTACCACCCTATCATTTGAGGCACTCGCAAATTGACAATCGATGATTAATCTAGATGTGAACATAACTTAAAGATGCTATCCACAGTTAAGACACATGCGAGATCATCTCGTGGTGAAAACAAATAAAAATATTTTCCTATTTAAAATGAAAAAATTAAGAGCTGTATATCATATCTGCTATTTATGTAATTTTTCATTTAATCAATACAAAAAATAGTAATAGTTTATATTAACATTTAAAAATAATATTTTTAAAAATTATAAAAAACAGAGTGAATTGATAATATATTTAAATTTAAAAGAGCCGTTCAGTACAATATTTGAAACTATAATACACTAAAAATAACTATAGTTACAAACATTATACTATAACTTACATCATTATATTATATTAATATTATTATATAATATAATATAATAATATTAATATAATATAATAATATAATAGTATCTCCCTCGTGAAACTATATTTCATCTTTCTCTCTGTGCCGCGTAGAGGCTTCGCTATTTGCATTTCTGATTTGTCGCGAGAAAACTTCCATACGAAGCTTATCATCGTTCAATTATCCTCTTTCATCCATAATCTGTTGATTCTAAAGGTTTTGTGGTATATCTGACATTTCAGATCTGATCGCCAATTCGCATTTTGAGTTCTTGTTTCTACCGCGACAGATCTTTCGTCGGTTTGTTTATTCTCTTCGATTCTATCAGGTAAATCGATATATATTTGTGTTGTTGCATGAAATGTGTTTATGATTATTGGAAGTGATTTTTTAGGGTTTAATTAAGATGGGATTTGGCGCGTAGCAGAATTCTTGTGGATTGAAGTTGCTGTGTAGAGGGATTACTTTCATGTTCTGCTTCGGATTCGAATTTTCTCCTCCTTGTGAGTGTTGTTTTATTTGAATTTCTGTTATCGGTTTTTGGTTTGGTTTTACGGGTCGTAATTATTTTTTTCTTCTTTTTCTCTGATTTACATGTAAAGGTGTGTTAATTAGATCTTGAAAATTGGCTCCGCAAAAGCGATCGCAGCGCCACATGGGTGGCCAGATGCAGCAAAGCAATGCTGCTGCCACGACCGCTCTATATGATCATGCCGGCGGTGGGCCACTGCATAATGCAAGTCCTACCAATGATGCTGGCGATGCGGTCATGGCACGGTGGCTTCAATCTGCCGGCTTGCAACATCTGGCCTCGCCCTTGGCTTCCACAGGCATTGATCAGAGGCTCCTTCCTAATATCTTAATGCAGGTAATGATATTCTTTATCGTTGAATATTTATGTTCTTTTAAGTTGTTTTTGGTAAGTTGGATTGGAAAGCGGCAGTGTATTTAAGTTGATGATTGTGTTTAGGGAAAGAATCTGGATTAATTATTATTCTAATTAGTAAATACATATTAGGTGCTTATTGTAGTTTTTTATTTTCAAATATAATATACGCTCGGGATTGCAGTTACCTATAAAGTTAACTTTCTGTAACCTGAAATCAAGTTTTATTTTGGTTGTGACTGGTCTTGTAATTGTAAACATCTTCACTGTGTTTACTATCAAACATGATTTCTTTCATGTGGTTGGGGGAGTTTATACTTTATAGTTTCTTAGTTCCTAGAAATGTATTGTTTATGTTGCATCTTTCTTAAAGGGTTATGGAGCACAATCTGCTGAAGAAAAGCAGAGGCTTTTTAAGTTAATGAGAAACCTGAATTTCAATGGAGAATCGGGTTCAGAGCCTTACACACCTACTGCCCAAAATTCAGCTGGCACTGCTTTATCAGATGGTTTTTATTCTCCAGAGTTTAGGGGGGATTTTGGAGCTGGCCTCCTGGATCTCCATGCTATGGATGATACAGAGCTTTTATCGGAGGTATGGTCTTATGATCCAGTTTGTCAGACTTGCAGCATGGATCCTTTTCTAGGTTTTTGAAGAGTGCAATGCGTAATATTGAATAGCAACAACATTTCTATAAAACAATGTATTTAGAAATTATTTGGACTTTCAGGTTTTGAATCTCCATTTTGTAAAACTTCCTTGTCATTGACATTTGCATGTAGAAAATAAGTTTAAGAACTGAAATCTATATTACATTTTTTGTTTTCTCTTGCAAAAAAAAAGAGAGAAAAGAAGAAATTTTTAGCCCTCGAATATTATGAATCTTTTTGTGTTTTGTTTCTTCACTGGGTTGCCTTTTTATTGTTTATTCTTAACTTCACTGTTCATAGATGTCCTTGAGAATCTGTGGCCTTCGGTATTTTCTTTTCATGTGCTTATGCTTTGTCATCTCTACAGCATGTCATGACAGAACCTTTTGAGCCATCACCGTTCATGCCTGGTGGCTGTTTAAAAGGATTTGACAATGACTTCAACATGACTAGCAGTAGACAGCAAAAAGAGCAAAATGATTTGGATCCTTCTATTCCATTCACCAGCAGTGAAAAAGAGAGCAACAGCAGGGAAAATAATGTTGCCAAGATTCGAGTTGTTGTAAGTTGCTTATAAACATAACATATTCTACCCTTCATCCTTACAATCGTGTATAGATAAATAGTACTGTTTTTGCCTGTGAATGCTTTTTATTTGTGCATTTTATGGAGGAAGAACAATAGTTACTCAGGTTTGAATATAATTTGCTTTTGTTAGCCTTTTGTCACTACAGTTACCAATTTCAGTTCTCAAATTGCCTCATACATCTTTGTTTCAACATATGATTCCATTTGGCAAGTTTTATTTATTAAGATATGCTATAGTTGATATTGCATTCTCCATGGTATCTCTGTGGGATTGACCAAAAGCCCAAAATTTCTAAAAGACATGTCAGTTCAAGATATTAGCTTCCTTTTCGTGTTTTTCGGGATTATAAGATTTATAATGAGATAGTGATATGTGTGCATTACACATCTGTTTGCCTGTCTTTTTGCTCCCAATTTGATAACTATTTCCTTGTCTACAAACATACTGAGACAAGTAATTTTGATAAGCCTTCATCCATTTACTTTTCAAGGTGCGCAAAAGACCTCTAAATAAGAAGGAGGTTGCTCGTAAGGAGGATGATATTGTAACTGTGTCTGAGAATGCTTTAACTGTTCATGAGCCGAAGCAAAAGGTTTGTGCTTTCCTGATATAGAATCGGACAACACTTAGTTCGATTTTTCATATTAATTTTTCTTGATAGTCCGCTCCCCTTTCCTGTGAAAGACCTAACATTTTTGCTATAATATGGGAAGGTGGATTTGACTGCATATGTTGAGAAGCATGAATTTTGTTTTGATGCTGTTCTGGATCAGCAAGTCACAAATGACGAGGTACTATCTTCATCTTCTATTGAGATAGATATTTAGAGTAAATATATGAACTTAGTGTTCATGCTAGCCCTAAAGAATATTGAAATCTTCTCATCATGTTGTTCTAATTTAGTTTCTTAAAAGAACATCTTACCTCCTTTGTTCGGTTTCTGGATGTTGATGCTTCTGAACAGGTTTATCGGGTCACTGTGGAGCCTATTATTCCCATTATTTTCCAGCGAACAAAAGCCACATGTTTTGCATATGGTCAGACAGGTAAAAATGGCATTTCTTACTTATATTATCTCTGTTGTAAGGGTTTTCGTCATGCAAAAGTAGTGGAAGCTGATGAAATGGATGAAACAGCTAGCTGTAATTATAAGCATGAGTCTACTTTAAATTGATGGAAGTTGGACTTCAGCTATTCTGCTTTATTTTATTGTTTTCTGTTGAAATAGATTGGAAAAGGAAAATGGGATGAGGGATTTAGCTTTTTTTTCATGTTTTCATGCCCATTTGTTGATTTTTGTTTTTTTCAATATAAATCTTAGCTTGGCCTTGAACTCTTTTCTTGGGTGTCTAAGATAATATGTTTTTTACTCCAGGCAGTGGTAAAACATTCACTATGCAACCACTTCCTCTAAGAGCTGCTGAAGACCTCGTTCGATATTTGCACCAGCCAGTTTATCGAAATCAGAAATTCAAACTGTGGCTTAGCTATTTTGAAATTTATGGTGGAAAACTTTTTGATCTTCTCAGTGATAGAAAGTAAGTACTCTTCTTTTTTCTAAAAATTTGTTTGATGTACCTATTTGATGGATGGGAAAAATAGAGGTTTTGTCTGTTGAAACTTTTGCTTCATGTAAAATGACCAATCTTGAAATATCTGCTGATGTATTGTCTCTTTATCATAATTATATTCATGACTGGTCAACAATTGATCCGTGCTAGCATATGTTGCTGATTGGCTTTTTTGTTCTCTTAAATAGGAAACTTTGCATGAGAGAAGATGCGCGACAACAGGTTTGCATAGTTGGGTTGCAAGAATTTGAAGTTTGTGATGTACAGATTGTGAAGGAATATATTGAGAGGGGAAATGCAGCTAGAAGTACAGGATCTACGGGTGCCAATGAGGAATCTTCGAGATCACATGCTATTTTACAGCTTGTTGTTAAGAAACATGTTGAGGTAAAAGAATCCAGGAGAAATAATGATGGGAATGAATCTAGAAGCGGAAAGGTGGTCGGGAAAATATCTTTTATTGATCTTGCTGGAAGTGAACGAGGTGCAGACACCACAGACAATGACCGGCAAACTAGGTATCTGCTATGTTTAGTTGTGTTCTTAATTCTGACTATGTTTCCATGATATTTGTATTTTTCCACTTCCAGCCTTTGTTAAGATTATTTAATTAAATTGATTCCGGTGTTTCATTGACAAACTGGGATCTCCATTTAGCATCTTGATCTGTAAATCGTATGTGATTTTCAATAGGCCAGATGTCACCTACATGGGTTGAATGAAGCACTCAAGTGTTTTTTTTTTTCAGTGTCAAGGATAACGCAAAATTCCCCGGTGCCAGATCCCTATGATACGGCGTTATCTGAAACATAGAACCATTGAGCCTTTATTTGTCAGAATCATTTGAGTGGCGATGACAGGGTTAGTTACTTGGTTGTTGCCACTAGAGTACCAGACATGCTAGGTTTCAAAATCCCCTACAATGGTTTTTTGGCAGTGCCATTTTTGTTGCTATCTTTAGGTTCATTGGATTTAGTATTGACTTGGTTCAAGTTTCAGAATAATTATCTAATTCACAGTCCATTCTGAATTGTACTGCAAGCAGCAGCATGATTTGTTTCTTGTTGTTTCCATGTAACTCGGGCACTCTGCTTATTCCTACATGGACTGTCTTTTTCGTATATGCCATTACTACTAGTTGTTCAGTACTTCAGTTAAAAGTTACAGGAATGCGTACACAAGGTTTAACCCTTCTTATTGCTATGTATGGTTTTTTAGGATTGAAGGTGCTGAAATTAATAAGAGCCTTTTGGCTCTTAAGGAATGCATTCGTGCTCTGGACAACGACCAGATTCATATACCATTTCGTGGGAGCAAACTCACAGAAGTACTCCGTGACTCTTTTGTTGGAAATTCTAGGACAGTCATGATCTCTTGCATTTCTCCAAATGCAGGCTCATGTGAACATACTCTCAATACTTTGAGATATGCTGATAGGTATTTGTGCCCCTTCTGAACATAAGCTTTTATGTTTTACTGTAACTAACCTTTTTTATTCTCGTTCTGTTTCTTGAGTTAAACATACTTATTCAAATTGACAGGGTCAAAAGTCTTTCAAAAACTGGAAACCCAAGAAAGGACCAGACTGTAAATTCATTACCTCCTAGTACTAAAGATGTATCATCAACATCTTCTTTACCCGTGTCTTCTGATGTAGATGATCTTTATGAGCAACCAGAAGCTAAAGCAGTGGAGACTGGTAGAAGGGCTGTCGAAAAAGATACCTTTCCGTACAATTCTACTAGAGATCACGAGAAACAGCCTCCTCCTAGTTTGACTTCTAGTTACCCCTCGAGTGGTCGTTCGAGCTCAATGGATAGGGAGAAATTTGAAATTAATAATTTACACACTGTTTCTGCAAGTCAAAAAGTTTCATCATCATATTCTCAGAGTTTAGATAATGCAGAAGAGAAGGTGCAAAAGGTGTCGCCACCTCGTAGCAAAGGCTCGAGGGAAGAAAAATCAGAGAAGTCGGGTGGCTGGTTGAAAAAAGACAGCAATATACCCGATCTTTCTTCTACAAGCTCAAGGCAGCAGAATACTAGTAATGCCACTAGCAATATACCTGAGTTACCCTCTACAAACTCAAGACAGCAGAATACTGGCAGTTACGCCACAAGCAGTTTGCCTGATTTTTCCTCTACAAGACAGCAGAATACTGGTAATTATGCCCCAAGTAATATTCCTGAGTTTTCCTCTACAAATTCGAGGCAGCAGAATACTGGTAATCACTCCACAAGCAGTATACCTGATATTTCCTCTACAAACTCGAGGCATCAATATACTACTAATATGGGATCACGAAAGTACGAGCCTGATACCCCTTCAGATGGAAACATTAATGCGATACTCGAGGTTAGTATAGTAATTGACAATATGTTGCTTGTTACATACATTTTAATGGTGCTTCATGTTTATCTTATTTATTTGGGTTTTAATTATAGGAAGAAGAGGCTCTTATAACTGCTCACAGAAAAGAAATAGAAGATACCATGGAGATTGTTCGTGAGGTAAACGATTGTTTATATGGCTGAAGGAAACGAAGATATGTTGATTGATTAGTTCCCCTTAAAATGTTTGAATTACTTTTACAATAAGCTGTGTGATTAAAAATCAGGATCATCATCTTTCTTCGCCTTCCTAGTATAAACCAAATTATGGTGTAATTATTTGTGATTGTGTTGCAGGAAATGAAACTGTTGGCAGAAGTAGACCAACCAGGCAGTCTTATAGACAACTACGTTACCCAGTTGAGCTTTGTGCTGTCACGCAAGGCGGCAAGTTTGGTAAGCCTTCAAGCTCGTCTTGCAAGATTTCAACATCGACTAAAAGAGCAAGAAATACTTAGTCGCAAAAGAGTTCCTCGTTGATGTTTGTTTGTGTATGTGTCCTCAAAAGTGATGAAATATCCCTAATGTATGTCTCAGCTTGTAATCTCGTCACATGTATTTTGTTGCAACATGATTTCATTCATCGTAAACTGCTTTCATTAATTTTCGTGTAATAGACTCTGTTGTTAGTCACAATTATACTCAAGCTTGTATATATTCTCACTTGCAGGCTTTCATACCTGCACAATGTTATAGCCATAGAATTTATTCTGTGACATTATCCGACACACTTAACAGTCTTTCCAACAAAGAATTACCAAAACAATCAGGTTTATACAAAAAATTCTGTTTTATTCTTAGTAAAAATGTTATTTCTCTGTTTTTTTTTTTGAAGAAAATGCTGTTTCTTTTGTTTTGTTGAGTAAACGCACATTAATTAAGATAAACGTTGAAGGCGTAAAATGAAACAAAAGTTGCAGATTAGATACCTATATATTTCTCATTTACCAAACAGGTTGAAACAAAATCATTACACCTTCAAAACCAGACACAAGCTGCGGATTAACGAAAGCCAAATCAATTAAAAAAAGAACTCTTTACAAGCTGAATCCAAGAATAAGATCAATCCTCCCAACAGTTGAGGAATGATTAACTTCGCATTATACAAAAGCACTTCTCCTGCCCTTCTTTTGCTGATTTTGGCTAAAAACCTCCTGATTCTCCCATTCAGCATAGATGCCGCATTGGCCACAGATTCAATAGACAAACCAAAACTGCCCTAACAAATTTCGTCACAAAGCATTGTCCAAATTAATCCTAAGGATCTGCTGAAAAACAGCACATTCAGTTTTTGCAATCAGTCAGCTCTCAATCTCAGAATCTCCTTAGCTGTCCTCATTCGAAAATACGGCATGTGCTCCTTCAAACACAACCAACTGAACAAGTCACTTTTATGCTTCAAGAATATACATGCACAATGTTCTTGATTTTGAATTTAAGTTATATTAAAAATACAGCCAAGTGCTACAACAAGAACACATGAAGAATTGTTATAACAGATGATGAATAAAGTGAGGTTATCATGATTCTTTCTGTGACCAACAACAGTTGGTGTTAAATCCCTGAAATAAATGCTTTGGCAGGATGAATGTGAGAAGAAGAGAGAAATCGTTTTCAGTTTAATTTGCAAATTAATTAGTTTGCTTACCTGGCTAAAACAAAGCCCAATATCTCTGCTGTAAAAATCTGCATATTTGATCATGAACACTCCGCAGTCATACCTACAATAAAACTCAAGGTCTCGTAAGTCTCAAGTAAAAATCAATCAGAGTAAAATAACACATTTATGGACGTTATAAGGGCTCTAACAACATGTAATTTTAACCCAGCAGCTTTATAAATATATAAATCTCATTTTGATTAGCTCTAAGAAAAAACCATGCACATATTTCTCCGAAGTTTCTTTAACAGAAGATTTCTTCAACCAACCACATCCTCTAGGGCACTTCAAAAATAGATCTTCACAATTAGCACGGATAGAAGGAGTGCTTACCCATTTTCCTGGGCAGGAATATCGTCAAGAAATTCACGTTCCCAATTACTTACATCAATGTCCTTTTTACTCTTGTCCTTCACTTCGTCAACAAAATATTTAGCCTGTAGAAGTTAGCAATGTTTTAAAAACTCAAACAATGATATAAGTATCGTCTAACTTCTCTGTTGTTAATAAATTTCACATTTTACAACTTCAAGCAACTCATCAACATATGGCTGTCAAAGCATTCAAAGAAAAGTAAAGGTGTATGCTTGAAATGTGTATCGCTGGGCTCCCAATAATTCTCAACTGGTGCAAGTGCTATCCCATTGACAGATAATTCAAACAGTAATAAATTATTAAGTTCAACATCAAACTATAAGTCATTTTTCTTTTTTGTTTAATCCACAATCTTGAAGTTACGTTGAGCACCCATGCCTACAAAACCACCATTTGTCCTTCTAGTAGAAATTTAAAATGTAACTCCGTTGGTCCCTTATGGACAAGATTTACAATAATCCAAGGAAGCTGATGGTTGGACTTCTATAATAATGAACACAGAAAATAGATTGTGACTTAAGAGTAAAAGCGAGTTCCACAACATTTATGGCTCTTATAATTTTAGTTTAGCTTCAGTTTTTATATTCCGAAAATAAATAACATTAGTAATGATCTAAATTTGAAAAGTTTATGTTGAAGCAGGAGTTTTGCAATTAAAATTCAAAGAGACTTACCTACCACCTTTCCTAAATTAGAGACTAAGTTTAAAGCAAAATATAGATGCAACTCACTCCAGTGCACGACTGCTCCACCGCGTAGTCGCCGTTCGGAGTCCATTGTCGCCGCTGGGTTCCTCCTCTTTCCGACGACTAGTGGGTGAGCCGACCAACTTTGGCTACCTTGAGTCGAATCTTCACTTTCATCGTCTTCAAAATATTATGCTTCTACCATGCTTAAGTTTATTATAGTTCATGAATTGGCCGAATCGATAGAATCGAAGGATTCGGCCAATTTGCAATTGAATCGGTCATGAATTACGATTCAGGCTGAATTTAGATTCGCTTCATACATTTGGATGAGCTTGGGGACGAATCAAATCAAGATTCTGATAACTATGTTGTGATCCCATTAAATATTAGATACCAATTGAGCTAGTATCTTTACAAGAAACCCCTAATTCTACCCCCAATACGCATCTAATCTTCTTAGCCAAATACATATCATAACCAGACTCTATGATGATGACATCTTACAATGTAAGGCACATCTTATAGAGAATATAAGTGGTTGCCAATTTAAAAGTCCAAAAATATTAATCACCAATAACCAAAGTTACAATGCAATGAGAAAAGCATACCAGATACTCCAAAGCGTCGTGATCCCTTCCTTTGAGAGAATCAAGATATTGGAATTTTTTATCCTTTACATTGATAATTGCCAAACACCAGTGTATATCTCTATGAACAGGGATAAAGATCTAGCAGGAGTGAACTACAGATAAGGGCAGTGTACAAAACAGAGAAAAATAGTAGGCAATGAAAAAATGTACGAGTTTTACTTTATCACAATCTATAAGAAAATATCTTAGCTTCCTTTCCGTGGTCCATCTTCTGACAGCTTTGTAATCGTACCTCTTTGCAGCCCCACTAGTTAACTGGATATTAAATAAAAATTCATGCCAATCCAAAAAGAAAAATAGATGTGTGTCTATATATATATACACACGATTATATTTTGCTAATCAAGAAAAAAAATCCAGAAAAAGTGAAAATGAAGAGGGAAACAAACATAAATCAATATATCATTTCTAAGAATACTCTACAAACTCTGTCGCTAAGATATTTACGAATTTTCCAAGCTCTAAACACAGGAACGAAATCAACGCAAGACATTGCCAAGTGAGTAAAAATCAATGAACAGATATGTCAAAAATGTATTAAAGGCTACTGTAATTTCATTTGAATTATGAAATTGTTAACAATAATAACACGAGCAATTTGAAGAAAACAATAAAAACTCCAAAAAAAATTAGAGGATTCGTATAATTCACTTAACATAGACATCTATCTCAAACTCTTAATTCCCAGACCAAAATAAGTTCCCAAAGGACTGTTTTCAACCCCCCAAAAAAGAAAAAGAATGTGTCTAGTCTAAGAGCATGTATAATGGTTCCTCATTTTGGAGACCATTCCCCATATAGTATATCCCCAAAATGAGGTTCCCTATATATATGGGGAACCCCAAAACGGGAAATGATTATTATATTAGTATATGTTTTGATTTTGATTTATTTTAATGTGTTTGATATTTTTTTTGTTATTGGGAATAGATTCGATGTAAAGAAATTAATATAATAATAATAAAATATTATTACTTATTGGAATCTGAAATGGGGAAGATGATTGGAGTAAAACATTGTAGATCCAGCAAATGTGGTTTGGGGAATGGAAAATGGGGAAAATGGTTGGACTTGCTCTAAGCCTCGTAAATTAAAAGACCAAGTAAACAAAACACCTACCTTTTTGTAAAAAAAAGTGTTGAAGAAATGACATTTCAAAAACTTCTCTGGTTCTCTTTTTTCTCTTTCTTTAAGCAGCTCAAGGTACAAATTTATGACCTGAGAAACACATGGCAAACAATCAACAAATCACTTAAGCAACTCATTCCACTAATAAAATAGAAGACAATTCATTTCAATACATAGAAAACAAAAATAGATAAAGGATTTAATCAGAAGTTGGGTCAAATTATAAGCAAAATATCACCTCATCATTCAACCATTCTCTTGGTTTTAGACAACTCAAGATTTCTCCAGTGATATCAATGTTTGAGTTCATGTGAGTGGCCAAGACCTTCCTCCTGATGATAAAATGAACCGCAATAACTAGATAAATCCTACAGCACTTTTGAGTTTTTAGCGGTAAAAAAATCTGATTCTTACCTGCATTGATGTGAAAGTGCATCTCGAACATCAGACTCTTCTTCTTCGGTGATAGGGGTAAAGGCTTCTTGAGATAAATCCTGTAGTTCAATTAACACCCTTTAAGCTAAACCTCTTATAGCCATAACAGAACAAGCTTCCTACTTTGTACAATGACAATAGAATAATCTAAAACTTCATTAAAAATTATATAATCTACCATCAATTCTTTCTGATGATAAAAAGGACTGATCGAACAAATTAACTATCAAGGTCCTAATACATAAGTTCAGCGCATAAGAACACAGATTAAAGAAGAACCAGAAAACAAATTAACCTACCTTTTCAGCTGGTTTCTTCACAGGGCGTGTTGAACGAATATAGCTTAACTTCTTAGTAACCAACCCAATATCAGAATCCAATACTTTCAATCTTTCACCCCTCTTCTCGACAGTCTCCAACAACTTCTTATACGCCCCAACATCTGCTACATCCAATTCAGCAACCAAGGAATCCAACCTTTTTCCTCCATGCTCAACTCTCATATCCCCATCCACAGTGACCACAGACCTCTCCTCTACAATCTTAACATCATCATCTTCGTCATCCTTGATACTAATAATACCATCCAGTGAACTCTGGTCCAACAGAATTGGCCGTCTTTCTCTCCCATCTTCTTCCATTGCCTCAATTTCCTCGATACTTGAATCATCGGAAGCCACCTCCTTCTGTGACCTCTTAACCTCACTATCAACGTCAATCACCTGCTCATCTATAGACACATGCCTAAAAGTACCAAATGCTTTTCTTCTCGCAGAATTGACTCTACTCATGAAATTCCCCATTTTTTCACTAGAATCAGTATCTTTGGACTTAGATAATCCAAATTTCTCTATTCGGCAAGGAGCGTGAACTTCCCGACGAAACTTCGAGGTTGATTCCGGGTAACGAGAGAGTCTCGAGACTGTACTATTGGAGAACCCTTGGGTTGGCTTCGGGTTAGGTTCTGAATACCGAGATATTGGAGAGGATATACTACTGGAGGATCCTGGAGTTTGACTATGAGTTTGGTTCCTGAAAGATAATCTAGGCTTCTTAGATAAGTGAGATTCTGGAGAAAATGGGAATGGATACCGCTTGCTATTTCTAGTTAAGGCGCCCATTTCTGAATCCAAATCCTAAAATCCCTAAAAATTTATATCCCATATCAGAAATTCATTGTAAAACAAAGTCACATACCTAATTCGATACGAGATAGATAATTCAGGTGTGAAAAAAACCTTCGCTTGTAAAATTAGGGTTATCTTTCCGTCGGAAATACCAATTTGAAAAGCGTAGAAAATGCGGTAGGAGAGTGTGATTACAGACGACGATAATGAAGAAGAAGAAAAACTGAAAGAATTAATTTTGGGAATTCGAAGGTGAAGAAAGAATTTCCTTGAGGTTTCGTTGTTTGAAATCGAGGTTTCAGTAAATTCGGCTGATTTGGGATCTTTTTATTTATTATTCTTCGCGGCAGAGATGAGTTATTTGTATGGTCCACTTCAAATATCCACTAAATAGCATTTCTTTTTTTTTTTTTTCTTTTAATTACTGAATTTTCTTTTAATTCTTAATCCTCCTAAACTCGCAATTAAATGCTATGATAATTGTATAGAAAATCAATTGCACACAATTGTGTAATCTTATAAAAAAACATGTTCTCATCTTTGTGTCATCTTTTGTATTTATTACTAAATTTGGACACATGACAATAGAAAGAACCTGGAATAAATTTTTACAAAATGTTAAATGTAAAAATTGAATGAAAAATGCGAATTATTAATGTAAATAACAAAATGTATCTCATCTTTGTCTTACAATCTCAATACAATAAATTTTATTCTCCTTCTTTCCAACTCTTGAAAATGTGACAATTTTGAGACTCAGGGGAAGAAACAATAATTTTCTCAACCTAATAATTTAAGTTTTGTCTTGATGAGTCTACATCATTGAGTTAAGAACATATGTGATATAAATTAATCCACGACTATATTTTATTTTGTAAAAACAATATTACATTTTAATGTAGAAATTGATTTATTTTTTCAATAAATATACGAATCTAAGTAAGATTTATTTTTTCAATAAATATACGAATCTAAGTAAGATTATTTCGCATCAAATAAACATAGATAACTTATTCCAAAATCATATTTAAGTGAGAACTAAATTTGTTATATATAAGGCATCTTCAACAGTAATTTATATATGGAACAATTTCTATATATTGAGTATGATTATACGCTAGTGATAATCTATAATTCTACTCTAAAAATAGAGTAAGCGATAAGTTAGTAGGGATGTATTATTATTTTTTTATATATATAAATAAATTAATGAATAATTATTCATAATTTTATTGATAATATGAACAGTTTTAATAATTGCAAATAAATTTTTCTTTACTTATTTATCATTTGAAAAGTATGTATTTGAATTATTTTATAAGTAATGTTAAACATTAATTATATTATATTGTATTATTTTAAATTTAAATTTATCATCTAATATGAAAATTTGAATATTTTTGTTAAATAATAATAAAAAGGGTAAATAATTATGAATTTCTTGTGTTTTGACTAAATACACAAGTACATCCTCGTGTTTCGAAAAATTACTTATACATCAATGTGTTCTTATCTTTCTCATAATATAACCTCCTTGTATTTTGTGTTAACAATTTTTTTATTGAATTTCCTAACATAATATATGGTTATGAATAAAAATTAGTCTTATATATCATATAATGAAATGTTAGTGATTAAAATGACTCTAAAAAGTTTTAGTTACTTCATCCCATGCAATCATACATCGAAAGTTATAAAAAAAAATCTTATTTATTGTAAAAAAATATTTTCTACAATTACATACACCATATCATTAACAAAATAAAAGTATACATGTCAATAAATACTTGTTATGATAACAATATTGATAGAAAAAACACATAATATAATATGCATGGAGGTTATAGTATGACAAAAACAAAACAAGGGGAGGTGCAAGTAATTTTTAAAAACATTGCGAAGTAGTAGTATATTTGATCAAGATTCAAGAATGTTGCAATTATTTACCCTAATAAGAGTATAATGTTTTTCAAAAGTAGTAGTAGCAGCAATAATAATAATAATAACATTATTATTATTATTATTATTGTTGTTATTGTTGTTGTTGTTTGATAAAAAGAATCTTTCTTTGAAGTAGAAAAATAGAGCAATGTGTTGGAATAATTTTAGTGTAACATCTCTATAAATAAGGGATATACTGTAAAAATAGATTTTAGAATAGATAATCACAAGTGTAATGTTATACCTCTCAAACGGAGGTGGAGAATCACAAGTTGGATAACAAACCCTGCTACAAATCCATATTCAACCAAAAAAAAAAAAAGTCTTACATGTGACCACAGTAATTACAGCGTGACAATGAATTGGTGATGGTAATCGTTGCGGTTGATTTGTGAATTCCACGTTTCATTGATAAGTAAACTTTAATAATTCTCAATTATTAAGAAACATGCATCCTTTTCCTAAGTTCTATAAACTCTTGTCTTAGAAAAGTTCATGAAATCTAATACTATTAGATAATAACCAATACAAAAAGATGTAGATTACTAATTAATCAAAAAAGTTTTAGGGTAGGTCAACTTCAACACAATACCAACCCATACAATACATTTGCTAAACAGGTTTTGTATCCAAATTGAATTGACAAAATAACAATACGCAATTTGTATAATCAAATACGAATACAAATCCATTTGCACCACGAAAAATATGATAAAAAGCTTTGTTTCTTTGTTCGACATTTTTTTTTTAACGAGAATGTGCAATAAAATGTTTTGTTTGACATTTACACACAAAACAATTAATGCATCAGCAGCTGCACTTCATTCTAACAATTTATAATGCATCTTCATGTTCTCTTATATAAACAATCACAAACTCAAAAGCATACAAAATGTAAATTATAATACAAACCAACAAATTATTTCAATCTAACATAAACTCTGATTACCTTGATGCTTTGGCAAAGGACTAGACGGTAATCAGCAGCTCCGTATATTCTGTACATCTGCAAATTTCCATGCCTCGTATCTCAAATACATTACGAAGAAAAAAAGAGCAATGAAATCAAATTAATGGGTTCTGGAAACCATTTTTTCCCAACAAACACAAGGCGAAAATTTTGAGGTTGCTTCTGATATGAGTTTCGGATTTTAAACAAGCTGCACAACAGCAGCGACTCGCAGTGTCCTGTTTTGTAGAAGTTCTGATAACTCGTCAAAGAGAAGAGCAGATCGCCAGCCCCAACCTTTGGGAGCTTTCGGTAAAAGAGTGCCTTGTTGTTTAAAGCTTCCGAAAACCATAACTTCTCTCTTAGACGGACATATCAGCTGAAACAAAAACCGTTTTATTACAACATTATATCTTGTCATGTGCTATGTATGTGCACGCTTAGTTTTGAAGCGAAATTTGTTTAGTTACAAACTTTACCTGATAACGAGCAGTGACCTTTTCACGGGAGTCCACATACATATGAACCTGAACACAAGAACAATAAGAAATAATACAAGGAATAATAGGAGATGAGCCCTTATATTGATTTGGCATACCATTTGCTTACCTTTCTAATAGAGTCAGCAGGTTCTGCCTTGCGTCGGTGAAGAAATAATCCTGGAAGAAAAGCAATAACTTCATTACATCCCAATAAACAGAAAAAATGGTGTGTTGAAGATAATTGTTTTTCTCTCATCAACAGAATATTACCGAGTGTTCGGCGTCCTTGAGGATCCTCATCGTTAAAGGCCTGGACACTAACCTACAAAAAGAATTAAATACGTTACATATAGTTGACCTGTATCGTGTCTAATAAAATTAAATTTGAAAAACAAAGCACCAAACACATTTAAGAACTTGTTCTGAATGATATATTGACATTTCATATACCTTCCACAAAGAACCAGCATAAAAATGTTCTTGGGAGTGCTTGACTTGGCCATCGTTGAGCCTATGTACATCCTCAAATTCAACTCTGTGGCACCAATAACAAATTCAGAATATAAAAGGCAGTTTGAAATGCTGGAATTTATTTACCAAAAAAGATAAAAAAATTTTATAAATGATACTGTAAGAGGTTAAATAAATTAATAAAAATAGACAAAATAAAGACGAGTTCTCCATGAGCCCCAAGCAGATGACATCTCTCCCTCATATCAGGTCAAAGGATGCAGAAAAAAAAGTTCAAAGAAACTCTCCTCTTGCAGAAGCAACGTTTCTCAATAAACAGAAAACAGAGCAAAACAGAAGTGCTAGAAAATATTTCCAAGCGAAGAATTAATTAAAGCGCATGTCTCTTGCAGTTCTCTGCAGAAGCCACTTAGTTTGAGATCTTAACGACAATTACTAAAGCGAAGAGATAAAGTGTTAGGGGAGCGTGAAAAACAAACTCACCCAAACCGAAATGGAGGAAAGTGACTTAAAGGGGTTTTCATATCCAAAGGTATAGAGTTACTATTAGCATTATCCCATTCCACACCAATATCATGCTCAGATGCATCGAGCATCTGGACAGAAACACCTTGGCTACATGGTGATGAAATGGATGGTCCGGGAAGTCTACATTGCAATTCTGCCTCGCAGCGTCTTTCAACATGCTCTTCGTGAACATTAGAGGTGCCACTCCCTCCTGGGCTCAACCCAACCAGAGCTGTCAACCCATCTCCGGTTAGGTCTCCACCATGATCAGTTCTACTCTCCGAATCTTCATTGGCATTAGGTTGCTGGCAGTTTCTGTTGCCCATACCAAAAGGCACACGGGAAAAGACGAAACGTGTAGGAGGCCATGCAGCTGCTGGCACAAATGTAGTTCCACGTCCGATACCTGCAAGTCCATCGATGGGTCCCCTGACATTCAATCGTACTGGCCTGAAGAGTCCATTTCCGTCAGCTTGAGTTGAATCAGCAACATACACATTTCCCATGTTACTGGTAGAATTATTCTGCTCATGCTCTTGCATGTAATAGCCTGTTGTACTAAGTCCTTGTGAATACCCGAATGGCTGCCGACAAGCACAGGTCATGCTTGCAAAGCAGCACACTTTACATGTGTCAGCGCCAACCTCTTGCACTCTCTGGCTTAAAAGCATCTGCAGAATCGACCAATAATTTGAAAAGTTATAGAAGTCAGAATAGAAGCGCAGCTTATGAACTCTTGTATCTGAATTTTGAAAGAAACATTCTCAATTTGAACAGTTAAGGATCAAGAAGATGAAAAACCAAGTTAAATGATTGAATTTGCTAGCTAAAGTTCCATAACCAGGATGGACTTTTCTCAATGTCTCTGTTCATGCGAGACCCACTTACACTAATACTGCTTAAAAAATTGAGAATAAAAAATTGAGAATAGCAGAAGTAAACAGAACTCAGAAACAAACCTGCAGCCAAAGGCCGTCATTCACAGCTTTGCAAGGAAATCCCAATTCTTCAAGCTGCTTTCTCACATTTAAAAGCGCCTCAAAGGACATATTGCTATATAAAAGGGAACCTCCTTCAAATATGTTTACAAATGTATCATAGTCCTCTCCACGAACTCCACAGTTCCCCTTAGCATAACTTTTGACCTGTCTTCTGCCCACAACCCTACCACCCCATGAAATAGGAGGACCACATCTTCCCCAATCATTATGCACGAGTCCTCTACAGGAGGGTTCCATTGTTGAGCATTGACCAGATTGATCACCTGAAATCCAGCTGTTGTTATTCAAATTGTATGAGCTTACTTCAGATGGCCCCTCCATAGCGACTCCACTGGTTCCAAGCTCATTTGTTCCAACACTAATTGGCATTTCACCATAAGAACATGAGGTTCTATTTCCATTCATTTCTGAAAAAGAGCTACCCAGGGATGGAGATTGTTCCACACTGGAGGATAGTACAGTGTCCAAATTTGACTGTTTGGAGTTAGAAGCTACAACTTGCAGGTCAGTCATAGAATCAATAAGTTCTACCAGAATACCATGAGCTGCACCTTGGCCTTTTAGATCATCTTTCGAACAAGGTTCTAATTCTGATTCCAATCTCTTTCTAGAAAAACTGTCAACCAAAGTTTTGCTCTTTGATATGAAAGAGTCGGAATGAATACCAACACCCATCTCAGCACATGAATTTCCTTGCTCAGACTGTCCTGTCTTGCAAAGAGCACCTTTCACAAGAAGTGTGTACAATGCCAATTCAAACCTTTCAACAAAAAAGAAACATACAATTATCCAAATTCATAAGATTTCAATAAATTACCAGTACTATAAATAATTCTATCAGCCTACACACCGATACCTTTTCTCCTCGCTAGGTACCCATAGTTCATCCGAGGTCAGTAAAGCATGCAAAGTCTGCGCTGAAAGTTTTGGAAGCACCTACTACAGCAGAAGAATCAATATTAGAGAAAGATGATTGATCGAAAGTTAGAAACTGAAAACATAAACAACAATTTTAAACCTATAAAAATGAATCTTAACCTGAAGCTATAAGTTGCAACTAACATTCCTACTCTAGAACAATCATTGCACAGAGACGTATAATGAACTCGGCTGACACATCAATCGCCATGAAATAATGGAATTAAAATTACACTAGGTTAAAAACCTCAGCCCATGGTTTAAGAATATTCCTCATATTCCTTGAGTCCCATGTAAGAAGAATAAGTCAATGGAATATGTACGTCCAAGAAAGATAATTGATCGACAGTAATAATATATATTTCTTAATTTTGCTAGTTCCTAGCAAATCAACTACTATAGGACACCGTTTATGACTCTGTATACCAGCAACAACTCAAAGGGGTACCATGATAGTACAGATAAGAATCCCTCCATTCTCTATATTTTATCCAACAAACGATAATGATTCATAGTGCTGACGGTTACAAACTGTATAATATTACACATGTTAATAAGTTCCCAAGTTATCAACTTCACCCCAACTATAATAAATAGTTGAACAATACCTCTTTCAATTCCATGGCACCACTTTGGCAAAGGTAGCCCCAGCAGGCATTTCTGACACGCTCTCCATGCATGCCATAATCCTGGCTCTCAGCAAATACCTAAATTACAAAAGTATGGATTGGCATGTAACAACTAGAAACATGGAGGATCGCGTAAACAACATAAAGAAAAGAATTTCGTGTTCAAGTCCAAACTTAACCTGATATGCCAAGAAATTAATAGTCCAGAGTTCCGATATAATGAAGTCAGTGCATATTGCACATAAATCCTGCAAAGAAAATGCCAAAATATAAATATCCAAACACTATGGTTGATCATTAACAATCATTAAATCAAGTTATTGGCAACGACAAGTACGATACCTGAAGGTCGAGAAAAGAAGCAGCAGCCAATACACGAAATGCATTATTATCATTAAGCTTAGGGAGATGGCCATACAGATAAGCCAAAGCCATACCGATTGCCTCCGCATTTACATTCTTATCATCAACATGTAAGGTCACAATAGGAGAACTGGCTTCTTTCCAAGGACCATGAAGCATATTCCTGCCTCGACATTAAGCCAGCAAAAATCCCTCAAATTTCAATACTAACTATTCGAAATGTCGATTAATCTCGCAAAAAATCGCGTAATTACAAAACCTAAATTCTAATTAAACGATACGATACGAAACGAGAGACAGAATTGAGACCTGAAGTAGGAACTTCGAGAGAGGATGAGGCGATGGAGATGGTAGGTGGTGCCCATAGCGTGAACAACAATATCAGAGAAGGAACCGGAATTGAATCCTTCCATCTGGATATGATCGCAGAGTGAAGACAGATTGCAATCCAGTGCTCGGAGCTCGCTGCTGCTCCGATCATTGTCGGAGTGCTGTGAGGGTTGAATGGTCATTTTCATAGGGTCAGGTCCAAAAGAGCGAGGCGGATGTGTATATTGACTTTCCATTTGTTAGGTCGTTGCGGGTCCTTTTGGGAGTTCAGAGTGAGTGATTGGAGATCAAATAAGCGACGGAAGCCATTGAAGAAAAGAGAGAAAAGCTTTTGCTTATAATTTTGTCGAGATATACGCATTTAATCAAACCATTAGTCCGATACCCAATGCAGCCAACGAAACGCAGCGGTTTACACTATAATTTGAATGAAACGGCGCTTTTTTTGTGTTCCTAAATTTATTTATTTTTTATCAGTTCTTTCTTCGTCAGACTTCAACTTGGCTGACCTTCCTCGTTCTGAATCATTCCAATCTAAACCCTAAATCCTGTAACTGAATTGCCTGCTCTGTATATCCAGTTTGAAGATAGAACTTGGAGATAAGAGGCATAGCTGGAAATGCTCATATGAAGATAACGATGCTTCTCAGGAACCCAGGTAAACTTTCTGGAAGTAGATTTTGTGTTCATCTTGTTTTATGATCAAAATTTCATCTTTATCACCGCTTCCTTCTCTTTGATGCTCTAGGAAGAAGATTCCTATATGGATTGAGGTGCTGTAATTTCCATTCTAATTCCAGGAAGTTGGCTTCCATGTCTAATGGGCCTATTTCTTCCGAATTTGATGGGGAAAATCGAGAGAATCAAAAAATATATGAAATTAATCGGCAAGGAGTAGATGATGTGTGCCATATTTTGGACCGTGGTGCTTGGGGTCCAGCCATTGAGAATGCTTTGAACATGTTCGATGAAAGTCCTCAACCGGAATTCGTTATTACAGTGTTAAGAAGGCTGCGAGATGTTGATAAAGCAATAAATTTTTTTCGATGGGTTGAGCAAAAAACTGATCAGTCGCATTGTCCAGAAGCATACAATTCACTTCTGATGATAATGGCCAAAACTAGGAACTTTGATTACTTTGAACAAATTCTAGGAGAAATGAGTATTGCAGGATTTGGGCCGTTCAATAACACTTGCATTGAGTTGATTACGAGTTGTGTTAAGTCAAAGAAACTTAGAGAAGCTTTTGATTTAATTCAATGCATGAGGAAATTCAGATTCCGCCCAGCATTTTCTGCCTACACGACTTTGATTGGTGCTCTGTCTGAAACTAATGAATCCGACCTAGTGATTACACTTTTTAATCAAATGCAGGAACTAGGGTATGAAGTGAGTGTTCACTTATTCACAACTGTGATTCGTGTATTTGCGAGACAAGGCCGGATTGATGCTGCTCTTTCCTTGTTGGAGGACATGAAAAGTAACTGTTTTGATGGCGATATTGTTCTGTATAATGTCTGTATAGATTGCTTCGGTAAGTTGGGAAAGCTGGATATGGCTTGGAAGTTCTTTCATGAGATGAAAGCTCGAGGTTTGTTACCCGATGATGTGACTTATACTAGTATGATAGGGGTTCTGTGCAAAGCAAATAGATTGGATGAGGCAGTGGAAATATTTGAGGAGATGGAACGTACCAGACAAGTCCCTTGTGCATATGCTTACAACACTATGATTATGGGTTATGGCTCAGCTGGCAAGTTCGATGAAGCATACAGTTTGCTTGAGAGACAAAGAGCAAAGGGGTCAATTCCGAGTGTGATTGCGTATAATTGTATTTTGACTTGCCTTGGGAAGATGCGAAGACTCGGGGAGGCATTAAGAATATTTGAGGAGATGAAGAAAGACGCAGTTCCTAGTCATGCAACATACAATATTCTGATAGATATGTTATGTAAAGCAGGAGATATCGATACCGCTTTTAAGGTTAGGGATACAATGGAAGAAGCTGGCTTGTTCCCTAATGTCAGGACTGTGAACATTATGATTGATAGACTATGCAAAGCTAGAAAACTTGACGAGGCTTGTTCGATGTTTGAGGGAATGGATCCCAAAGTTTGCACCCCAGACGAGGTTACATTTTGTTCACTTGTCGATGGTCTGGGAAAAGAAGGTAGAGTAGACGAAGCCTACAGGTATTACGAGAAGATGTTGGATTGTGATAAAATTCCCAATGTTGTTGCGTATACTTCCTTAATTAGAAATTTCTTTAAATGCGGAAGAAAGGAAGATGCTCACAAGATCTATAAGGAAATGATCCACAATGGTTGTTCTCCTGATCTCATGCTTCTTAATGCCTACATGGATTGTTCTTTTAAAGCGGGTGAAACTGAGAAAGGGCGGGCTTTGTTTGAGGAAATAAAAGCTCAAGGACTGGATCCTGATGTGAGAAGTTACTCGATTCTGATCCACGGGCTCGTAAAAGCTGGCTTTGCCCGCGAAACATACGAGCTGTTCCATGCGATGAAGGACCAGGGATGTGTCCTGGACACCTTCGCTTACAATGCTGTTATCGATGGGTTCTGCAAGTCAGGTAAGGTAAATAAAGCTTATCAGCTGCTCGAGGAAATGAAAGCAAAAGGCTACCAACCGACCGTTGTCACATATGGTTGCGTAATCGATGGCCTTGCCAAAATCGATAGGCTCGACGAAGCATACATGCTTTTCGAAGAAGCTAAGTCAAAGAACATAGAGGTAAATGTCGTCATATATAGCAGTCTAATCGACGGTTTTGGTAAGGTTGGTAGAATCGACGAGGCTTATTTAATCATGGAGGAGCTGATGCAGAGAGGTTTGTCGCCTAATGTATACACATGGAATTGCTTGCTTGATGCCTTGGTGAAATCCGAGGAAATTAACGAAGCCCTTGTTTGCTTTCAATCCATGAAAGACTTGAAGTGCACTCCAAATATTATAACCTATACTATAATGATAAATGGTCTTTGTAGGGTTAGAAAATTCAACAAGGCCTTTGTATTCTGGCAAGAGATGCAGAAACAAGGATTACAACCCAATACCATTACCTACACTACTATGATTGCTGGCCTTGCAAAGGCAGGGAATGTCGTAGAAGCCAATTCGCTGCTTGAGAAGTTCAAGTCGAGAGGGGGTGTGCCTGATTCTGCTTGCTATAACGCTATCATTGAAGGATTGAGTTATGCGAATAGGGCGATGGATGCATATAGGATTTTTGAGGAAACCCGGTTGAAAGGGTGTAATATCAATACCAAAAGCTGTGTTTCGCTTTTAGATGCGCTGCAGAAAGCGGAATGCGTTGAGCAGGCAGGAATCGTGGGGGCTGTTTTGAAGGAGATTGCGAAATCTCAACATGCCACTGCTAGATACTGGTAGCATTGGTTTTGCAGTTATGTTATTCGCACCACATCATTAAATTCTTTTTCTGAGTTTGGTTTTTCTGTGCTACTTGTTTATACCTTCAAATGGCAATTATACAAAGAGAGCAGCACATTAGGTGATAACCTTATAGTCCACACATTAGAGAACTGAACTGATTGGAAGATTTCCATGTATAATTTATCAGATAGATTTTATTGTTCTTGCAAATTGTAGTAGTTGTGGAGCTTGTCCATTCTGAAGGGGATATTTACTATTTGTTGGGCATTCTTTTGCCCAATTAGACGGTTTCTTTCAAATTGTTTCCATTTCGAAAACCCAAAGAAGAATTTGCACACCATTAGTTACATTATGTTATTCAATCCTTTTTGTTGCAGCATTTGATTGGAAAAAGGGCCGATTCTGAGCATTAAGTTGGCTTGGAGAATGATATGATCTGGATTTGACATAGTGATTGTACTTAAGAATCGGCTTAACATCGAATTGAACTTGAATGCTGAAGTAGTATCAAAATTAATATCTTATTACAATTAAAAGAAAATTGAAAAGTAAAGATAATGTTGTAACGTTTATCAAATAAATTCTAAAAGAAAACACAAAAATAGCCAGTCATTGCAAAATATAATGAAAGTAAGAAAATATAATTTTTGTTACGAAATCAAAATTTGCATATGATGAACTTTGATTGAGCCGTTTGAATAATGTTGCTTACGGTTAAGATACCATTTCCATTCCATTATCAAGCTCGAGTCGCTCTTTTCAAGTTTCAACTAATTTAGTTGATTGATCCGTTAAGATAAAAACTTCATTGCGCACTTCTTTACTCTAAAAACAAGTATACAACAACAGAGAACAAACTAAACAAGAACATGATTCAAAGATTGCAAGGCCTCCTCAACTTCGCCAGATGGTTGTGTTGTGCAGCTTGGCTTTTTACCTCTTTCCTGCAAATCCATTAGGCTTTTTAGGAGCCTTTTGGTTTTAGTATATATTTCTCGATTATTTTTATTGTTCCGTCAGTGCACTTAACAACCAACACTCCAGGTTATAAAAAAAGTCCTAAGATCATCGCCAAATGCTTCGTCTTTGCCATCATCGAATGTTGTGTAATTATATTTTTTGACGGAAACAAAAACAACAGTTCAAATCATATTAACCAATCTAGTTTAAGAATCTCTTTAACAATACAGGAGAATATTTGATAAGAGATGAAAAAAAGTTTACTTCAATATATTACATTTCATATGCTTCAATATTTTATGGAAGCTGATTTTCTGTCTGAATTCTTGATTTGTTTGAAGTTTAACAACTACCGAGATTGCTCAAGGAACTATGCTATGCCTTGCATCCAATGATTTTAAAAATTACGAAGAAATGCTGTTCCTTTATTGGCCCAAAATGGGTTTAAAATACATAATTTGCGCTGCTTGAGTGAGGTAGGAAACATAATGCTGTTTATAATCCCACATCGGGGAATAAGAAAAGGAGAACAGAGAAGTAGAATATAAAAGAAGAAACCCAACGATTATCAATTCATACCTTTCTCGGCTTTTTGGCTAAGATCAAGTGTAGTATCTGTTCTTATCAGTTTAATATCTGATATGTGGGTCAATGGCTCACACGATATTAAATTAATTTTTTTAGGGGGTTAGGCCCATTACAGTAGCTTGCTGCTGGGGTCTACGAGATTCGCCTTTGTGTTGCACTATTGCATTGGCCTGGCTCACCCCACCGAATCTAGTATATAATTTAGTTACTTCAAATGGCTAATTTTCCATGCGACGAACAGAACTGAAGACTCATGTGTTGTAACTTTATTTAATCGTCCAACTGGAGTTTGAATATCATTATGGGCTTTTATGTTTTGATCTTTACTCAAATACGCATCCATGAAATTTTCTTTCACATATATTAGCGTTTGTGAAGATTTTAGTATTTTAATTGATATCTTTGATGGAGTCAAGTGAACAAATATATGAATGTTATTCTTGGCTTCAAGAAGGAAAAGTTATCCTTTGAAGTTATGTAAATTTTTATGATTGCTACTACGATGCTTTATCAAATAAATTTGGAGCACGATTGCAGACTCTCTTTCCTCAATTTTTGGTTTGTTAATTTTGTTCGGTTCTCAGCCCTTGAGATCCTGTTAAAAACATTGATTTGAGGGCAGGTTTGCTACTTCAATTCAACGAAAGCCAAAGCATGAAATACCACTCAATGAAATTTGTACTTGAAACTCAACAATAAGTGTCTTCTCAGGTTCAATTCAACAATGTCCCATTGTGATTACAAGAATGGCAAGTTTCGAAATAGACTCCTGGTATAAATAATATGTTTTGGCGACAAGTTAAACATTGGTGTGGTTTGGAATTTACTTCAGATGCATCTAATGGTCTCCTAGGTTGTAACAGTGACTGACTTGTTATTATGTTGAACGACAAGCAGAACGAACAAGACTAATAAAACTTGTACTTTTGTGAGCACACTAGTTTCCAAATTGTCTATTGTCTATTTGGACTAGTCCTATTGGAATATTTCCGTGTATAATTTACAGAAAGATTTTAATGTACTAAACTGTAGTAGTTGTGGGGTTGATGGAGCTTGTTTCATTTTCATGGGGATTTTACTATTTCTTGGGCATTCTTTTGCTCTGTTACACATTCTCTTTCACGTTGTTTCCAATTAGAAAACCCAAAGAAGAATGTGCACATCATTAGTTAGATTGAGTTTTTCTTTTCCTTATTAGCAGCATTTGATTGGGTAAATGGCCAATTCCCAGCATTAAGTTGGCATGGAGAATGATTTGATCCGAATTTGACTTTGTGCTTGTAATTAGTTATCGGGTTCGCATGTCATTTCTTACGGATTTCACGATTAATATCAAATTTACCTTGAAAGCTGAAGTTGTATTGAAAATAAGCATCTATATGTTTTTGTTACAACTAAAAGCAAAAACTTGGGAAGTTAAACGAAGTTTCTCATGTTTATCAAACAAACTGTAAATCAAAATATAATAGAAGTAAGAAAACATAATTGGTGAAATCAAAATTTGCATTATTGCATATGATGTACTTTGATTGAGCCGTTTGAATAATGTTGAATAGGGTCAAAGATCAAGCTCAATCATGTTAAAGATTGTTAAGGCAATGAAGAATCCAAGAAGTGCTTTGTGTAAGACTTCAATAATGGCTTCAACTGATATATTTAAAGCCTTTGGTGACAAATTACTAGGCTTCGTTTCTGATGCTTTTGATAATATGTTGAGAATGAAACAGAACAAAATTTGGTAGTTTTTTTTCGAAGCATACACAGTCGCGGAACATTAGGAGCTCAAGCAGGAATCATGGCAATGCTTTTACCAAGTCAATTTAACAGCCATTGATGCTCAGTCTTGGAAATAAAATTACCAGTTCACAGTTAATTGAAGTGTTAATTGTGATTGCAGAAATTGGATGGAACATTTCTAGTTGTCTGTTTATGTAAAATCATGCAAATTATTGAAATTCAAGATATCTGCCCCTTTTTCAACGAAAGCAGAAGTTGAGTTCTGTGACACAAATGGATGTCATCCGTGCAGGATTTCAACTAAGATATAAACTTCATGTGCACCATTTTATTCTAAAAAAAATACAACAACATAGAATAAACTAAGCAAGAACATGATCCAAAGATTGCAAGGCTCTGAAGTCCCATAAGTCTTCATAGAATGATTCCAGCAAATAACACAAGTTGTTCGCATAATTCTTCATTTCAGCCATTATTAAATGTTGCCTAATCATATTTTTTGATAGAAACAAAAACCACAGTTCAAATCATATTATCCATCTCATTTAAGAAACTTTGAAACAATATACAGGAGAATATTTGATAAAATATGAAAAAAATTAATACTTCAATATATTACGGATAATGGACACAAAAAATGTCCTTTTAAAAAAAAAGTAAACATCAGATGTTGGGTTAAGAAATAAGTCCGGAAAAGGCACAAATTTAACCATCATGAAATCGGGACTGACAGTCCATTGTTCAATCTGTACTGAAAACTGGACTGTCAGTTCAGTTTTTAACAAAAA
>CATIWQ010440161.1:0-15576 GCA_949673415.1 Euphorbia schlechtendalii
AAGACTCTCTTACCCGATAAATTTGCCCAAACTCGATTAGGTTAAAATGAGTCAGTCATGCTTGATGAGTTGACAATCTCAAAAGTGAACCAATCACCCATCATCTCTCTTGTGATGGAGTATTGTTGTCCTTGATTCCGAAATTGAATCGCCCTCTTCCTTGAATCTTCATAATCGAATGTAACCAAACACTCGAGAATCCAATCTCGATTTTGTGCGAACCGCATATCCACAAATTTCAAAAGGCCAAGAATGAAAAGGTAGGCTTCCATCTCTTCTTGAAGGTTAAGAGTTTCCAAGAAAACCAAATCGAGGAATATCATCCCGGTGATATCCAATTTGCTTAGCTTTTGAAATCTCTTACCCTCTTCTCTTGTCCTTAACAGGAAAGGACAATCGAATTCTTCTTGAATTGATTGTGCACCTCTCCTTTGTGCTGCTCTTTTCACACGAGGCATGTTGGTTTGAAGAAAAAGGATTAAAAAAGGTTTAGCTACTTGAATATAGAAGAATAGAAATTTTAGAAATTTGAAGGCTTTTTAGAAGGTGTGGTGGCTAGGGTTCAAGGTGGACCTATTTATAGAGGTTTAAGGGGCCTCTAAATGGTCATAAATGGGATTATAGCCGTTTGAGGTCAAAATTAGCCGTTAATGGTGGTTTTAGCCATCTGTCATGTGTCAGTTCATGATCTGTAATGGTTATAATTCTATCGTGTCGCGATCGCTAAGGCCAATCACGATCGTGACTCTCCTCACAAAAGAAACAAAAAGTTTTTCTACCCAGTGTTCACGAGCGTGAAATATGTCGCAATCGCGAGCCTCTTTATTCTCCAAATTCTCCTGTTTGACTTGAACCTATAAAAACTTAGAAACAAAAACACAAACAAACTTTGTAAAATACAAATGATAAATATTTACTATTATACCTTGGGAATTCATGGTGAAGATAGCAATTGAACATCAACGTCTTATTGTTCAAATTTTCATTTATAAAAACAAAGATTTACAAACTAACACGAAAACACAAACAAATAAACAAACAAACAAACAAACAAACAAAACATGTAACACATAACTAAACTGAAAGAAAAGACTATACAAGATTCTAAACCGAAAAGAAAAGAAAACTATTCATTCAAGAGTTAAAGATTGAATCATCTGATCAATCTTATAACGTGACTCCCGTAGATCCCTTTCAACATCACATACTGAAGTATGGATATTGCTAATTTTGCGATGAATAGAGATTTTTTCTTCCATTAATTCGTTCAACTTCCTTCTAAGATTGGTTGAACTACTTCCCTCTTTCCTAGTAATTTCCCTTTCTTACTTTTTATCAGCCTCAACTCGTTCATCCCACAATTTCCAATCATAGGTTATCCCATTCTCCCTAATAAACTTAGTTAGAAATCCGTTCTTGAAGAAAACTTCTGTAGTTAACTCCAGAATTTCATCTTCATCAGTAAAGACTTCTCCACAACTTGGCAATCTCCCAATTTATCCTAGTAAATTTGCCATAGTTCGACACCCGTATTATATCCTACTAGGATCAATTACGGCAGACATAAGAGTCCCCATCATAAACCCCTATAAGTTTACAAGCATGCCATTCTAGATTGCTTCTAAGATAAATAATTCTTCAAGAATGACCGTGTTAGAACTAGCTCTACTGAAAAGTGCACTACTTAGATAGAAGTGAAGAGCGAGCAAACAGGGGTCTTGAATCCACCGGCTATAGGCAGTTTCCTATTTGTATTCATCTTTTTCAGTAAGGTGATTCCATGTTGGTAGAGGATCCCAACTAGGAAGCATTTTATAGTAACAATCTTTGGGGAATCCCAGATTTTGCTCCAATTTCTTCCTTGACAACTTATACTTCTTTCCTTGATATCGATACTCTAAACAATTCATCTTAAGATTCATCCAAACTAACGAAATCGGCATTTCCTTGAAGTTGTCTTCACTGTTCCCAATATTCATTGATGAATAGAGAACCATGTTTAGGACTCCAAGGTAATACATGACCCTCTCATAGATTCCTAATTGGATGAAACTATTCTTATGAATGACATAAGAACTAGTGAAATTTGCATCTCTAATGGTTTCAAAATGATCACCTTCCTCTCGAGAATGAATTGGAAAAGGTGCTTCATACCAATCTTGCAGATCTGACGGAGGAATAAGAACAGATTTGTTTGAATGAACCATTTTGATGAAAAGGATTGATTGATTTCAAAGTTTTAGAAAAGAAATTTTTTGATTGAAAGAGAAAGAATTTTGGATAACTGAAGTGAAGAGTTATGAGAGTCTCAACCTATATGTAGGATATGAGAAAAACTATCAAAAAACTGTCAAAATTACTGCAGTTATTAAATGCGTCGCGATTGTGATCCTAGATCGCGAGCATGACTTACAGAATTTTGAAAATAGAAAGTTTTGAAAGGAAATTCACGAGCACGAAAGACAGTCATGAATTGGTAAAATAGAAGAGAATCTTCTATTTGTCAAGAATTAAGACGGAAAATTATGATGAATCACCCCAATGATGATTACTTCAAAATCTTTTCACGTCTAGAATGAAAATTAGAAAATTTTATGGTATAGTAAATAAAACAAACAAATAAAAACTTTAGAACTTACTTGCCTTCCCCGAAAATATCTTCAGAACACGATTGCCTTCCTCGGCAACGGTGCCAAAAACTTGTTCACCACTTTTCCACTGATAAATTTAATGACTTAATGGTTTCGAAAACTTGTTCTTGAGACTTGGCTATACTCGTTTAGTAAAGCTTATCCTCAATAATAATTCCAAAAACTTGTTCATGAAAAATGTAGGTGTTGTCAATACCCCTTATCACATAGAAAAATTATGATAACTGCAAGTATACAGTTGCGATGTAGTTTTAAAAGATATCGAACCCACAGGGAAGGAACCAGGTTTAAAGATCAACAAGGAAAGACAAAGTAAAAGAAAATAAAAATAGTTTTGAGATTTTTGGATAGGAAGATTAGAATGAAAAGTTGAGTAAATATAGATGTGATAGCTCTAAATACATAGATTTTCACTACGAATAAGCATAGCAGAGAAAACATGCAAGATCAACAAAGATGTTACGACGCACTAGACTAATCTAACAAACACGGTTTAATACACTCAGATGTTCAATGATTCACCGCAGAGCAACACATGAAATAACTTTTCTAATCCTAGCGCAAACGAGATAAGACTATTATATAAATCTGGACAACGTCAATACTATACTTAGTACGGGTCACTCTCACAGAGACTCATTTAGCAAGTTACCATTCCAAAAATGTTGGCTCACTAAACAGCGTTATATCACAGATCTAGTGATTATACACGATATTGTTAACCCTGAAACTACTCTTAAAATTAGCTCCAACGCATATAACTTGATTAACATAAAAGACTTAGCATGAAATTGAAGAGGATTGGAACCCTATTTATAGAGTTTGAAGGGTTGCATCTATCCAAATGAAGGGTTGTCTCCATTCGTGAAAGATTGCATCTCTTCATTGTGATTGGTTGAGAAGCTTTGATATAATCCACAATGGATAAGCACCTATTCATGATTGGTTCACTCCTAATAGGTGCTTGTTCATTGGTAGTTGATGGCGGTTGATCATGCTTATCTAGCGCTTGTTAGTTAAAAAGATAATACCAGAAAACCATCCATGTCGCGACCGTGAATCTTTGATTGGCAATCTTTTTTTTGTAAAGTAAACAAGTCATGACCGCGAATAATTGTCGCGACCGTGAATTGAGTTTTACTCAGAATTCTTTTTGTAACTTCACTGATCTTCGACAGCTTCGATTTTAAACCAAATCTTTAAGTTCCACGCATCATTTTGCACATTTTTCACTCTTTTTTCATAGAATTCCACTTTAGCTCATTTTACTCCTAAGATTTACCTAGTATCTACATTTGCATCAAACAACTACATACCACGTGAAATCTTTTATATGAAGTATAAAAATGACTAAAACTATAGTGTTTATTGTATAAAATTAATGTGATAATAAGTATAATTATATACTTATCACCACGTTGCATAAAATTCAAGTAAAAGTTCAAAATTTTCCACAAATTAGTAATGTACAATTTATATAGCCCAGTTGCATACCTTTTCTCTTAATGGAGGGTCAACCAAATTGCGTCTTCATATAAGTGTTTTATGCTCACTTGAATATTTCCTTCTCTCAAGTATAGTATAGAGTATAAAGGATAAAAGGAGCACACTTTAGAAAGTTTGATCTCAAGGCATTTTTAGGTAACCTAGGATGCTAAAAACACTCTTAGTGGTTGCATTTTATGCTCCATACCCCCTTTCTTAGTGGTTATATTTTAAGCTCCATACCACTTTCTCTCATTTGTTTTCTTTTAAGCATATGTTTTTGAAGTATAGATTTGTACTTTGCACCCATTTTTTGTGTTATGCTACTTTTTCTTTTTTTCATTCATTGAATGGTTGCAGTTTCTCCTCTGTGCCATTCCTCACCTTTTGCATAACTCATTGGTTATCCTCTTTTTCTTTTGATTTTTCACTCTATACCCTCATCCTTTATTGATCAATTTCAAAGTATTATGGCTATAGTTTCCCAACACTTTAAACACACTCAATACTTATAGGACGTAATCGAGAATAGCATATAAAACTCATAGTAAGAACACTATTAGATATTACTCCACTTAAACTCATCGGTAGCATTAAACTAAAACTATACAACTTATACTAATTCATGTTGCATTGAAATGTATATCGAAACTTACTTGGAATGTTGCTTTTGAATGTTACTCACAACTCATCCTTGTTAAATGCGAAATGTTGTGCGAAAATGCTCACACTCTCAACATGTGTTCATACTCGAAACATTTATCTCGAAATATGCACTAACATCAAACTTGAAATACCTAAATCTCGCAATAACCTTAGAACATATGTTAGTATAGTATAGGTATGGATAATGTATAAATAACACAAAGATCAAGAAAAATTTTCAAATTCTTCGATTTTTTTTCATTTTATTTAATTTTTTTAGATTTTGGGATTTTTTACAATTACCCCCCACACTAAAGAACATAATGTCCTCATTGTGAGAGACTTTAACTTAAAGAAGAACATAAAATGAAAAATAATGAACTAGTCTAAAAATTTGAAAAAGAGAAATAAAGAAAAGTGAAAACTTGTTTCATTGAGAAGAAGAATCCGGGGGACTATGAGTAAATTGACAATTTTGTTTTCTAAAGAAAGAAAGTAATTTTCAAAGCATCGATTTATTACTTTTCTTTAGAATTTTCATGTCTTTCTTCATTACTCCGAGTTCCGCTTGGCAATTATCCAATTTTTGTTGCATGCTCACCTTCCAATCTTCCAGAGCTTCGTCTTCTTCTTCTTCATCTTCTTCTTCAATCATTGAAGCTTCTCCATGACGATGTCTAGCTATAGGATTAGATGGTCCAACATAAGAATCTTCATGAGTCGAGATTAGCTTCTTGGTGCAGTTGGAGTAGGAGTAGAAAGAATACTCACCATTGTTCTCATGAAGAAGTCTGGTATTCTTTAAGTAAGTTCCATCCATATAGCGAAAATACTCACTCGGTTGTTGGACATAGGGGAGTTTGCTTCTTTCCCCCAAGATGATTGCGATGATAATTTCGGCCGCCCCAATCTTGTTTCTCATACTTATAGAATTCTTCTTCATCATGTCCCATATGATATCCATGAATTTCGCTTTTTGTTTCATCAAAGCGCAAGAAAGAACAAATAAATCTTTCTTTTGGACTTTGGTATTCTCTACTCAACAAAATTCCGAAGTGGAAAGGTATTTGTGGAGAAGAAGAATGCACTCATCCTTAATTAGCTTATTTGGAGAATTTTTGGGGTCGAAGACTCTGTTACTCGTTAAATATGCCCAAACTCGATTTGGTTGAAAAGAATCGGTAATGGTTGATGATTTTTCGACTTCAAACCCGAATCAAGTATGCATCATATCCCTCATCACAGTATATTGATTACCTTGATTGCGGAATTTTATCACTCTTTTCCTTGCATCTTCATAGTCGAATGTCACTAGACATTCGAGAATCCAATCTCAATTTTGTGGAAAACGCAAATCCACAAACTTTCTGAGTCCAAAAGCAGAAAGATAAGCCTCCACCTCTCTACGGAGATTCAATGTTTCCAAGAAGACCATATCGAGGAATATCATCCCCGTGATATCCAATTTGTTAAGCTTTTGGAAGCGCTTGCCCTCTTCTCTCGTCCTTAAAGGGACAGGACAACCATACTCCTCTTGGTATGTTTGGCTTTCTCTCCTATTTGTAGATTTCTTCAAAGGCATCTTGATTGTATTGAAATGGAAAAGTTTAAAGAAAAATAAAAGGTTGAATGTTGAAGAGTGAAGATGAAGAAATTTCAGAATTTTTGTAAGCTTTTTGAAGGTTGTTGTGGCTAGGGTTCAACTTAGACCTATTTAGAGGTCTCTAATTGGCCACAATAGTCAATATAGCCGTTATTGCTCAAAACTAGCCGTTAATGGCAGTTACGGACATCTGTCGCGTGCTGAATCATGATCTGTAACAGTTATATTTTACCTGTGTCGTGATTGTGACTTCCTTAATCATAGAAACAGTAGGTTTTGAAACTTGATATTCATGAGCACGAGATGTATGTCGTGGTCGCGATTTCTTTAATTCTTCAAATTCTTCAATTTTTAGACTTTGTACCTAGAAAACATAAGAACACAAACACAAACAAACATTGTTAAATATAAAACATAAATATTTACTATTTCATACCTTGAATGATCATGGTGATAATAGCAATTGAACATCAACGGCTTGTTGTTCAAATTTATTTTCATATTTAACAAATAGTTACAAACAAGTTATAAATACACAAGCAAATAAATAAACACTAAACAAACAACAAACAAACGAAAAGAAAAGACTATACAAGGCTCTAAACTTAAATGAAAAGAAAACAATTTATTCAGGAGCTAGCGATTCAATCATCTGATCAATCTTATAACGTGACTCCCACAGATCTCTTTCAACATCAAACATCAAAGTGTGGATGTCGTCAATCTTGCGATGAATTGAGACTTGTTCTTCTATTAACTCATTCAACTTCCACCTAAGATTGGCTGAACTCCTTCTTCCCTAACGATCTCTCTTTCTCTCTTTTTATCGGCTTCCACTCACTCATCCCATGATTTCCAATCATAGGTTATCCCATTTTCTCCAATGCACTTAGTTAGAAATTCGTACTTAAAGAAAACTTCCATAGCTGATTCCGGAATTTCATCTTCGTCAGTAAAGACTTCCGCAGTACAAGGTATTCTCCCAACTTATCCTAACAAATTTGCCATAGTTCGACACCCATATGCTATCTTACCAAGATTCATTGTGGCAGATATAAGAGTCTCCATCATAATTCCTAATACATCTACAAGTATGCCATTCCAAACTGCTACCAAGATAAATAATTCTTCAGGAATGACAATGTCGAAACTAGTCCTGCCAAATAGCGCACTACTTAGATAGAAGTGTAAAGCGAGCAAACAAGGGTCACGAATCCACTAGCTATGGGTAGACTCTTGTTTGTATTCGGCTTTGCCAGTAAGGCGATTCCAAGTTGGTAATGGATCCCAACCAGGAAGCATTTTGTAGTAACAATCTTTAGGAAATCCCAAATTCTTCTCCAATGCTTTCCTCGATAATTTATGCTTCTTTCCTTGGTGATGAAATTCCAAACAATCCATCTTAGCATTCTTCCATACTAACGATATCAACATTTCCTTATAATTATCCTCACTATTTCCAATAATCATGTTGGAATAGATAACGAAGTTTACAATCCTAAGGTAATACATTACCCTATCATAGATTCCTAAATGAATGAAACTATTCCTATGAATGACATAGGAACTTGTGAATTCTACATCTCTGATGGATTCAAAGTGATCACCTTCCTCTCAAGAGTAAATAGGAAAAGGTGCTTCATACCACTCTTACAGATTCGAAGGAGGAATGAGATTAGATTTGTTAGGGTATACCATTTTGAAGAAAAGAAAAGGATTGATTGATTTTCAAGGTTTGGAATAAATATGTTGCCTAAAGAAAAAGGATTTTTGGATTTGTGAAGTTAAGAATTATAAAAATTTGCACTCTTATATATAGAGTTTGAGAGAAACAGTCGAAAAACTGGCAAACTGCTGCAGTTTTAGCATAAGTTGCGATCATGATCACAAGACACAATCGTCACTACGCAAAACAAGAAACAGAATGTTTTAACAAGGAAATTCACGAGCGTGAGTATATGTCGCGAATGTGAATGGGTAAAATAGAAGAAAATCTTCTTTTTTGTCAAGAATTAAGATGAAATATTATGACGTATCACCTCCAAGATGATTATTTCATAATCTCTTTACATCTAAGATAAGATTAGAAAATTGTATAGTATAGGAAAGGACTAAATGAGTAAAAGTTAGTAATTTATACTGTAATCTCCTGATCTTTAAAACACACTTGCCTTCCCCAGTAACAGTGCCAAAAACTTGATCGCAAGGTTTTAACTCTATTTATTTTGAGGGCTAATATTTGGTAACAGTACCAAAAACCTTATTCCCCACCTTTCTACCGATAAGATAAAAGTTCAAAATACGAACAGGTGTTGTTAATACCGCTTATCAAATAGAAAAATGGTGACCATTGCAAGTATACAGTTTCGATGTAGTTTTAAAAGATATCGATCCCACAAGGAAGGTATTCGATTCTAAAGACCAACTAGAGTTACAGGGTAAACGAAAATATGGAATTTATATTGGAGGGGTTTGGATGATAGACGGATGAATGGTTAGACGTATGAATAGACTAGAGAAGATGTAAAATATAGAGATATTCCTACGAACATGTTTAATAGAGAAAAACATGCAAAATCATCAAGAATATTTCGTACACTGGATAACTTCAACAAATGAGGTTCTAGACACCTTAATATTCAATAGTTCACCGCAAAGCAACACATAAGATGACTTTTCTAAAGGTAAACGAATTATGACACTTATAAGAACCTAGATAACTATACTACTATGCTTAGTACGGATCAATCTCACATAGCCATATTTAGTAAGTTACCACTCCAAAAATGTTATCTCACCAAACAGCGTTATAATCATAGATCCAGTGATTATACACAATCTTGTTAGCCCCGAAATCACTCTTAAAGTTAACTCGAAAGCATATAACTTGATTAATATTACGCAAAATGAATTACTTGTTATGACACATAGATATATCATAAACTTCGAAATAGAAAGTATAAGTAGAAAACAAAGTAAAGTTGTAAGGTATGCAACTGAAAGCTAAAGTTGATCAAACCGTATCCACTCTTTAATTGGAGTCATCAATTCCCGCAATTTCTACGTCTACTTTGAATCCAGTCTCGACTTGTATAGAACCTCTGCTAGGATGATATTCTTTGTGAATCTCGAATAAAAGAATGTTGAAGAATGAAAACTTTTATTGATAAGTGCTTTGCAATTACACTCATACAACAAACACTCGAATTTGTGTAGAAATATAGTGATCGAAATAGGAATCGAATCACTTGTACATTTTTCTCGCTAAGACTTTAAACGTAGCAAAATCTAGATATTACACTCTCTATCTACAAATGCACATTATAATTCAATGCCTTCTAATCATGCCATAACCATACACCACAAAATTGTTGAGTTTTGAACCCTATTTATAGAGTGTGAAGGGTTGCGTCTATCTAAACGAAGAGTCGTATCCATTGGCGAAGAGTTGCATCACTTCAATATGATTAGATGCAAAGATTCATCCTCATTACAATAGAAAGGCACCTTTTCATGATTGGTTGACTTCCAAAAGGTGTCTTTTCTGTTGGTAGTTAATGGCGGTTGATCTTTCTTATCCGCCATTTGAAAGAAGAGTAGAGTTGACCAAAAACCGTCAAGGTCACAATCGCAAATGTATGTCGTGACCGTGAATACTTGGTTGGAAACTTTCTGTTGTAAAGGTTAACAAATCGCGACCGCGATATATGTGTCACGATCATGACATGCCTTTTCACATGATTACTCTTTGCTATTTCTACCGATCTTTGACATCTTCAATCCTTCGCTAATTCCTTAAGTTCCACGCATCTTTTTGCATCTTTTTCACTCTTTTTGCATAGATTTCCAACTTTAATAATTTTACTTCCAAGATTTACGTAGTACCTACATTTGCATAAAAAACTACATACCACGTGAAATCTTTTATATGAAGTATAAAATGAAAAAAAACCATATCATTTTATGATTGAAAATGTTATGATAATAAGTGTAACTATACACTTATTAGTAGCCCATGGAATCATATATGTACAGCTTCCTTGTATTCACATTGAATCTCCAAAGGATCCAGTGATCATTTTCTGCTATCATTGATCATTTTCTGCTATCATTGGCATGTTCATATTTTTTACTGCATCCCATGGCTCAAGACAATGTGCTCGAATCCCCATGATACGCGATGATATTGTATCGCCCATGCTTATTATTTGGTCTACTTGCATTTCTGTTAACTTGTTATCGTTAATCATTTGCTCGCTCAGCAAAATATGTCCATCAAAGGCCAGGTCAGTAGTTGTGAAATGGTGCTTAATCCTTGGGCAGTATTTACCTTTCTTTCTTAGGTAATACATTAAAAGATCGATGTGCTACAACATTTTTTTAACTATATCAGATGTGTTTTCCCCTCTTCAAAATATTCAATGTTAGTTTTCATGTAATAAATTCTAGTTTTCTTTCATCAAGTACTTTTTTTTTAGTTCCCTATGTTGATATGTCATAGGAGATTTATCACATTTATAACACATTACTAAATAGATATAATACCAATTACCTACCAGTTAATACTAGTTTGCTACCAGTTGGATACCAGTTTCCTACCAGTTATATACTAGTTTCCTACCAGCTAGATACCAGTTTCTTACAAGTCAAATACTAGTTTCCTACTAGTTATAATACCAGTTACATACTAGTTTCCTGCCAATTAGATACTAGTTTCCTAATGGTTATAATACCAGTTACATACCAATTAAATAGATATAACACATTATTAAATAGATTAAACACAGTTTTATTAAAAAAACTTATATCGCTCCAGAGGTATGATCCTGAGAAGAAGAGGTCAGCCCAGAATGTTTTGCTTCTAACATTGATAACCTTGTAATTGAACAGGGGTATGATATCGTTCTCACCCTTGTATAGCTTGTTCTCTCTGATGGATGTGTTTGTCATTTAAAATATTTCAGTTTAAATTCTCTTTTTTAATTCAAATATACATATATGATAAAGAATAGATAATCTCTATCTATGAGGAGGTTAACTTACTTGGTTCTAGAATCGAGCACTTCTTCTCTTGGTTACATTTCCATATCTTTTATTGTATCATCCCTATTTAATTCTTCTCCAAGCAGTGCAATATCATCAAGAACATACTTAATTCTAGGTATCTGCTTTGGAGGTTTCGGTTCGAAGATTTTCTTCTCTCTAAGCTCTTGTTTTTAGGGGGCTGTATATTGTCTTTTTGTAGGATGCTGTGGTTTATCATCTTCATCTCTTTTTGTTTTGCCCTTGCCCCTACCCCTGCCTCTTCCTCGGGATGGTTGCACTTTTAAGATAGGAGTTTGAACGGTCCTTATGGAGGGTTTCACTATATTTTCATCACTCATTGCGGTTGCAAATCTCACTTTCTTCATTCCCTTTTTCATGCAACAAAGTTGGGATGAAAATAAAACATAAGTATCCAACGATGAATGCATGCATGCATTTTTTCTAGTATTTTTGAATCTTTATTTTGTATACACACCTTTTTTTCATCTCCATTGATTTTTTTTCATGTAATCAGCCTCTATTTTATTGAGTATCGCATTGTCCGTGGAGTCCAGGGAGAAGGGAGAATCATCCTGATAGTATAGAATAAGAAATATAGGTTAGATTTTTTATAAATCTCAGTAGTTTGTACCTCAGTTTCTATCTTCATACTAGTTAAATACTAGTTAGCTACCAGTTTTCATGTTTATTCATTTATTTCATGTCATGTTTTCTATCAATCATTCAATTCTATTTTTATTTCAGTTTTTCCAATTCCTACTAGTTACATACTAGTTGCATACCAATTTCCCTATTCTACATTTTTTTCTTTTTTAGTTGTTCCTTCTTTGCGAAGAGGATTTGCATTGCATTGGCCGCTTCCAATTCGTTCTCATTCAACTTGTCTTTAGTTACTGGAGTAAACTTTTCCTTTTCTATCGCTTGGTTGCACTCTTGCGTATCATCAGTGCTTGGGGCTAGTAGGTGGAAAGTAGGTCTATTTTTCATTCTTGCATACGTCGCCCTTATTTAAATTGTTTCTTGCTGCTGCTTTGTGACATACTTCATTGATGATACTTATTCCTCTGATATTTTTTTGATGTAATCCCAGACATTAAGGCTGTACTTTGTACTAACAGCAGCCACATGTGCTACTTTGGTTGGAGTGATTTCTATTTGTGTTACTACTTCAATCAAGAGTGCAGGTCCTTATTGTATATTCTGAGCAGTGATTTCTTCATTTTCAGCACCTTTCCCTACTTCCACAATCCCTATTTCTCTATGCTTTTCCTCTTCTTTTTCTTTGTCTTCTTCATCTTCATTTTCCAATGCGGTGGAGAAGACTTGTTCCTCCTCACCAACATTTTCAGCCAACAAAAAGGATGTTTGTTTAATATTTTTAACTTTTATACTAGATACATACCAGATAAGTGTTTATTTATGTAAACTCAACAAATTTTAAAGTTTTTTCTTACTTTATTAGCCGCAACCCCTCCATCTTTCTCCAAATCTTATTGGCTCTTTGAATCCAGCCTGATTATTGGCATTTTTTCTCCTTCATTATTAGCAACCTAAGAAAATGGCAACCCCTGTTATGTAATAAAATTTAATATTTTTTTTGTTAAATAATAGCTCGTGTATGTAAAAATTTTTGTCAATCAAGTGTTTTCTTTAAGTTGGTATGTTATTTTCCTACCAGATTATATTTTTTCATACCAGATGGCTTCCAGATTCCTTTTCTGATATAAAGTTCCATACCATTTTTCATACTAGATTGTGTTTCATTCCTCTTTTTCTGTCGGTTTAGATCCATCACTTTTTAATCCTCCTTCTTCTTCCTCTTCTAACACCTCCGTGACTATCTCTTCCGTCCTTTCGTTATCCATCCCCTGCATTTTTTTTATATCATTGAGTTATGAATTTCATTATCAAGAAACATTTATTAGCTTCATAAAAGGTTTAATACCAGATAGCATTTTCTTTATTTTTTATTCCTTTTCTCTTTTGTTTAGATACCTGATTTCCTTCCTTTGTTATTCTGAGTTCCTCCGTTTTTTCATCCTCTTCTTTATCTGCTTCCTGAGTTTTGAATTGAGTGTTTTGTTAGATATTGTTATCATCCATAATAGAGTAATTTAAATTTAATCAAGCAATGGATACATACATTTCCAACCAGCAAACTCTCGTTAGTATCTGGGATCATTTCCTCACATTCATCCTCATCACTCTTTCCCCCCTGTTTGACAATTTGTAATTTTTTTTAGATTTTGATGTTAATAAACAATTCTTTACAATCAATTTGAGCATTACATTTATCAATTTTTTGTAACTTACATCCATATCCATGGGGTGAATGACATCTTTTGGGTTGTTTCCTTGAGATTTGTCGATTGTGGGGTTTGACTGACTTGATCTTCCTTCTTCAGATTCTTCATCGTCATCACTTAGCTCATTCTCAAAGCCTATTTCACTATCCGATGACATTTGATATCTTCTTTTCTTCTTGCTGAGGATGTTGTCCTTGATGATTCTCCTCAGTTCAGAAAATTCGAGCATTAGATTGCTCTAGTTCTTTTCAAGTTTTTCAATTTTCTCCCCCATCTCCTTCACTGTGTTCTCTAACTTCTCCACTTTTTTTTATGTTTCAATATCTTCCGAGCATATATCTCCCAACTTCATTGGTTCAGCAAATTGGTTGAATTCACCCAATTTCACATTGCGCAACTCCTCCTCCGTTGGCATGATTTTTCTTATTTTTATCTGCATGTCAATTTGTTAGATATTAAAATCATTTTTTATAGGATTAAAAAAATGAATGAATCATAGTATTTTTTGTTTTAATCAAAATAAAACATGTTTTTTATCAACCGAAACTAGTCCCTACCAGATATCTAACAGTTTCCTACTTTAATAAATGGTACTTATAAGCTTCATACAAGATATTAGTAGATTGTTTTTATTCTTATTTTTTTTCAAAAAATGCGGTACTTACCAAATTCTGGCTGAAATTGAACAGATTGTTTTCCATGTCAGCAGTTTTCGAAGCTATGTTTTTAGGCCTCCACATGAAAACCTCTCCTTGAATTCCTTTCCCTTCTTCAGGTTGATTCTCTCACACATCACACCTTTGCATGGTTTATATACTTCATAGAACCAGACTTGGAAAACCATTGGGAAGTCGGTTATCATGTAAGACTATTTTGGTCCTTCTCTTCTCATTGGTGATTTCAGTCCATTTATTGTTGCCTGGTAAGATAGGCTCCCCCAAGCTACTTTTGTGTAGTTTCCTGAGTACACTGAATCAAAGTATTTGAGCAGAATTTTGTTGCTCGGCTCATTCCCCATAAGATAGCAGCTTATGAAGAACACCATCGCAAGGATGAAGCAGTCATCGTCATTTTGAACCTTGACCCAGGTTTTCAGGCTCTGATCTATCAGATTTGGCTTCCTCAGAACAGTCTCTATCATATTTTTTGTGATGCCTCCCTTGTTTTTGGGGAAATACTTGTTGCAGAATTCAGCTGATTCACCGATCTCTATCATCTTGTAGTTGTCTTCCGCTATTGTTGGTAGGCTTGAGATCAGTATGAAATGCTCCATCCCAAAGTATACTGGTTGATCTCCAAGCTCTATGCAGTCTTTGTTTTTCTTATCTATCTCACCAATCAGTAAATTGTGCAGTAGGTTCTTATACGCCTTCATGGTGTTTTGTTTGAAGAATTTCCCGAAGATAGAATCCTGCATTCTATCAACAATACCATTCGGAGCATTGTCTATAATGTACTCAATGATTGACTAATTCGAGACAACTTTAGCTCCGGTTGTGTACTTTGAACCCCTTGGTAGGACCAGGCTGTATGGATGCACATTTTTTATGTGATTTTTCATTGTTAAACATCACATGTTAAAATTAGATCAAAATGCATAACATTTAAAACTGAAGAACTATAACACAATTTCAAAGCAAACACAATATATATAATAGATTTATAACATGTATATAAAATAAGCATTAAACAAAGTTTGAGTTTGTTATATGCGTATTGTATGTTTGTTATATGTGTTGTATATTGTAGTATTATGAACCTAGAAGACATAACTTTTACATATTAAGGAAAACATCACTCATTTGCGTGTGTGTGTGTGTGTGTGTGTGTGTGTCTATAT
>CATIWQ010440169.1:0-20910 GCA_949673415.1 Euphorbia schlechtendalii
AGGCTTTTAAACAGTCATCAAAGAATTCGAACTTCACATCTTTAACTAATAAATTAGTTAAAGGTTTAGCTATAACCGAAAAATCTTTAATAAACCTTCTGTAAAATCCAGCATGACCTAGAAATGATCTTATTCCCTTAACATTTATGGGATAAGGTAATTTCTCTATGATCTCGGTTTTTTCTATATTCAAGTGAATTCTCTTCTCGTCTATCTTATGACCTAATACTGTACCTTCATTAACCATAAAATGACATTTCTCCCAATTTAATACCAAATTAGTTTCCTCACATCTAGCAAGTACTTTATCCAAATTTTTTAGACATTTCTCATAAGAATCTCCATATACTGAGAAATCATCCATGAAAACCCTTAATATCCTCCACATACTTACTAAAAATAGCCGAAACACACCTTTGAAAAGTAGTCAGAGCATTGCATAAACCAAAAGGCATTCTACTATAAGCATTTACCAAATGGACGTGTAAAAGTGGTTTTGTCTTGGTCATCTGGCCTAATATGAATTTGAAAATATCCAGAGAATCCATCAAGAAAATAGTAAAATGTAGATAACAACAGTAAGGAATTTCAACTTTTTCGATAATTAGCATAATCTTTTGAATCTTTTTCCCACTGCATCTTTGCAATTATGCCCATTGCTATTCGTGTGTAAACATGTAATATGACAAATTTTGATGCATGAAGTTGCGTGCTAAATCAGTCTAAAAATCAGTAGATACCATGGAAAAATATTCGTAAATTTCCTATATGATTTGGGACCTATGCTAAGTTACTTTTCTTGGTATATCAGAGGTTTGCGAATCGTGTTGTTTCCCACCAGTAGCACTTGCTGGGATCCAATATCAGGTCTTCACATCTTTCCTAATTTAAGTGGTGAAACATTATTGTTAATTGGTACGCAATTTACTAACAAATTTCTCATATTTACTACCTAATCTACCTACATACCTTAGTTACTGACAAAATTATGCTATTCATTTGTCATATAAATTGTTCATATAAATTGAGTATTGCTGTTTCCAGGCCTGCGGCAGCTAGCAGATTTTTGCTTTTGTATAATTCTCAGGTGACAAGATACCCTCCGAAGTGATTGCATTTTCCTATTTTTGTAATGGTTGTATTTTTTTATTGTGGAAATATAGCATATTCTCTCTTCGTCTTATTTGATATCATTTGTTTTGCGGAAGTTTCATTATCATACTAGCTAACTTACTGAAGTTTCCTTGTTATGATTGTATTTGTGTTAGAATCAGTGTGCTTTTTACAATTGCTTTGAGGAATTCTGTGAATGCTTTGCAACCATGTTCTTATTTAATGTGATTCGACTGTAAAGTCTAAAAATAATTCACGTGGAAAATTCTAACGGTATTGCATTGAATCTTTGTTATCTCAAAGCTGCAATGTCCTTATTTTTCCTTTCAAATAGAAATTCCAAGCTTTTTTGTCATGTTAATTATCTGTTAGTTTTGTCCATTGGGATGTATTCTAAAATGCATTCGCTTGTGGAGACTATAGTTATGGTAGTTTCTTCGTAATGTCTTTATCACGAAGGTGACATGTTGAAAGTTCCTTACTGTTTGTTGCCTGAGAAGTGATCTGTTATATTAATTAGCCTGAAAAAATGGGTGCTAATCTGGTGTTTTTGCTAGTAGTGTTGTATACCTTCGATGTAAAGACTGAGACAGTTCATGTTTTGGTACTTGTTTTGTGCAGATAGTTGGTTTCTGTTTACCAGCGTGTCTTCTGTGGCTGCAATCATATATGTTTCCATCAGGAACAGGTTGGTGAGCTTATTTATGTACATGTATAGAATTTTAACATGTTAAAGTAAAATAACATTAGGAAAATGTTAGGAACCCTAAATGCATGGCTTTTCTAGTAGACCTTGTACTTTTGAGAGGAAAGAAGTTCATATGTAGGCCTTTTCTTTGTTGACAATTATCTTCCTACATATGAAGGATCTTCTGTGTCTCAGTTTGACATTCATTGGTATAATCCTACTCCAGCTTTGAGCAAATTATGAGGTTTCCATTTCATATGAATTTCATTTAGTAGCTGAACTATACCAAGGATTGAGATGGCGGACATAATAATAGGAAAATGTTCTATTGTTGAGCGAATTCCGTGGTTTCCCAACATTTTAGTTAAAGCATTCTTGTTCAAGTCCTTTACTTAGCTAGTGTTTCTAATATATTTCAAAATTTAAACATCGGATACCGTGTGTTAAATTAATTGGTCATTTGGTTTGTCCATTCAATAATAGTTTTGTCTATGCTTAGTCATCTAGTTGGTTTTACGTTATGCATGGTGTAGGTGGAAAAGAAGGGAAAGGAGGTTTTGCTTAGGTTTTGTCCATTGGTTAAGCAATCTTTATTCCAAATTCAGTTCATCAAGGGTATATTCTCACCTATGACACATGGTGTAGATAGGGTGGTGTTGTTAAATAATTTAAAACCTTGTCTTGTCGTAGCTTCTGATTATATGTGAATGTTGGGTACAAAGGCAACCTAAACTATGACTCTTTGGATTCTAGTAGTAGTAGTGCCTTTTCTTATCCCTAATTTTTTGTTTTTAATTGTTTCTTTGATCTAAATCCTTCATGATGCAGGTTGTAAGGCTTGTAACAGCAAGAGTCAATCTGTTACTTGCAACAGCAATCACCTTGGGAATCCTAGTTCATCCAGCATTCGGCCTGTTTATACTTCTCTTGTCTCATGCTATTTGCTGTCATAATGCCTAGTGCAGGTACTTTCTGTACATCAACTTTCTCATTCTGTTTCTTCTTTGTTAAATTCTTTCTGTAAGAGCCTCGATGTCCTTTCGCAGCCATATAGGAGAGGCCTATGCTTTTGTTTACTCGCATGTAAGCGATACAAGAGGAAGTTGTCAGAATAGGATAAAATACATTGGATTTTGTTGTCGTGGTGTTTACTGGTGAGGCAATGTATATATAACAGTGCCATAGTAATACAAAAGGTTTCTGTTTTTCTTTCAAATTAGCTCTAGCTAATGAAATAGAAGTGTGATTATAATCATAGTTGTTACGGGCACGCCTCGGGGGCAAGGTACAATCCCTCAAGCACGCGCCTAGTGTGCCCTGTGGATGCGCCTTACGGCCTGACCAACTATAGGCTATCTTTATGATGGATTTTTCTTCGCTGGTCAATTTATTTGAAATAAATAGCTCCTTAAATTAGAGATAACTGTGTAAAGAGATAAATGTCTCCTAAATATGATAATTAGTTTAGGAAATACTACAATATTTAAGACTTTATACTACTTTAGTACTCCATAATTACGAAGATTAACTTTAGTATTGAATATGTGGCTGGGAATACTAGGGAGCATTCTAATTATTGATTTTACTAGATAAGCCATTTCTATTTGCTGCTGTATGGGATGCAATCAAGTTTATGAAAGTAGATCAGTTGATTACATAATTTACATTATCTACATCTGCTCATGTATTTGGAAATTACACTCGGTGGTAGCATTGAGTTAAGCATTGTTGCTGGGAATCAAACATTGGATGCGCCTAATTGCTTTGTTATGCTTTTATTGCCCAAGAAAAATATCAAAGAGATCGTGATTTTAATTCTGCTCTTCATATTGCTTCGTGTTGGTATATTTTCGTTGAATTTTGTGGATAAGAAGCGTCGAAATGAGTTCAGTATGGGAATAAATGTGAATAATTTTGATGCTCCTTCAGAGAATGTGAATTTGGCATCCTTGCTGTTATCCAATTTCAGTTTAGTAGCTTGTTATTTCCCAATTGTGGTGTTTGGAATGTATGCAATGAGAAGTGGGATTAGGAAGCTTTTGGGGTCCAAGATGTTTACTATTACATATATGGACTTGTGTTTCAAGCCATATAACTCAAATTCTATATACTTGTATAGTTTCTTGCTTAATTACACTAGAAATAATTCCTGGTTGTGTAGTATTTGAGTCTAGAACTTGTAGTGGGGCTTTATCAATGTCTTTTGCAAGCGTTGTAGAGTTCATTTATTTGATTTCTATGAGCAAAGAGCAGCTAATGTAAGGAAGATGATTATTAAGCGGGGAGCTACAGTAATCAAGCCTGTTTGAAGTTGGGTGGAGCACAAAAATGCAGTCCAGATGCTTGTGGATGAGCGAGAAATGGTGTACACATTATCACATCAAGTAGCTAGCTTTCAATCAAGAGAATTGAAGCATTTAGAGAAAAATAGAGGAAGTTACTTGGTTGAAGTTTTTAAACATGCTACACAGAAGATGGTTGATCAAGGAAATATGGTTGCAAGGTCCTGGTTCAAATACAGAGTAGTGGATCGGAGAGTTCCAAGAGAATTTCAGCAATGACCTTGAGGCAAGGACCTTTTAAGGGGAGTGAATTGATGCGAGGAAAAATAGATAGAGAGTCTGCGTTTAGTCTATTGAGTCTTTGCGTTTCTTTGCTTCATTTTAGTAGTTTAGTTGTTGTTTGTTTTAATAGAGTTTGTTAAGAGGAGAGATAATTGTAAAGCTAGGTTGCACGGACACGCCTCGAGTGACACGGACACGAACACGCAAATTTCCAAAAAAATGCATTTGGACATGGCGACTACAAAAAAATCGTAAAAATGTAAAATTGTTCACAATTATAAAAATATTCGAACATTCATATAATCCTTTCACTTTAGTTCATCAATTAGATTTGGCGATTTGCATTAGTGATTCCAAGTAATGAAACCCAACTAAGATCATAGATTACAATACAAAGTATCAATAAGAAGAGATACAACACTAGAACCAAATATTAGATAGTTAATGAAGGTATTAAGAAGTTTGAAATTGAAGAAACATGAGCAGGCTGTCATAGGAAATTGAAGAAAGATATGCAGGCTACCGTAAGAAATTGAAGAAGCCTAAGTAGCTGGTTAACATTACTTAACAATTTCATAGGAAAGAAGCAGTTTGAAGTTATAAGAAAAAGAAGAGGAACAAGTTCTTACCAATTTCAGTAAAGATAGCATAACTGCAGAAAAATAAGTTAAATTCCAAGCTGTCCGAGATGACAATAGGCTGTTGGAGGTTGAATCGACGGTGGCGAGGTGGTTGGAGGAGGAGTCGTCACAGTCTAAGCAAGTTTTTGAATGAGTTGGAGAGGAATAAAAGTGGCGTGAATGACTTTTGTAGGTGTTATGTTCTAAGTTCTTAACCTAATTTAAAAGAGAAACAACTCCAGCCGTGTCCTGTGTGTGTCCTTGCCTTATCCGAGCTATGTCCGGCATAGTTGTTAAAAGCGCGCCTTAGGTGCGCCGCCACCCTTGGAGCCTCGGCATATCACAAGCGGGGTGGTGTCCACAAGTGCGCCTCAGAACGCCTAGGCGCCTCACGAACACTTCTATCCTAACGGGTTTAATTTTGCATAATTATGTTTTTTACATCCATTTTTAAGAGTTTTAAATAATAATATGAGGCTAGATATCCCTAATTCAATTCTTATTAAGGCTAAATCAACTCAAGTATAGATATCCTTAACACAACATGTAAAATTTACATATATATATATATACACCTCCAACAATTCCTTTTAATGGTTTTAACTTACTTTAATATATTTTCCATCTATTTTAAGAGTTTTAACAGAAGAAATTAAGCGTAACTATTCCTAATTCAATTCATTTTAAGGTTGGATTAATTCAAGACTACATATTCTTAATGTAATATGTCAATTTTACATGTATATTTACTTCTAACAATTCTCTTAGTTCTTTTTTGCTATGTTATTGCTCTTAACTTCACTTTGTAAGAAAAAATATTTTTTGTAAATTTTTGACGCCTAATGTACCTCAGGCGCTCGCCTCGACTTTAGGCACGCCTTCAAGCAAGGCTAGCCCTCATGCGCCAATCGCCTCCAAAAACTATGGTGTCCGAGATAAATGAGCTGGTTAAAAAGTTGAAGTGTCGAACACGTGTCCAAGCAATGTCCGGAAAGGACACTCCGTGTATTATAGCTGTAAAGGCTATATAGCCATTGTGAGCTGCGTTCGAGAGTATGGTATCTTGTGGAATAGAATGCAGTTTCTGCTCTCTCTTGAATTTCTCTGTTTCTCTTCTCCTTCTAATCGAACTCTGTTATTTTCCTCACATCACTTATCCTCTTATTACCGTCGAATTTCTTCTCCCGTTTTCATCCTTTGAGCTAATGGAGCAGAAGCATCCACCTCTTGCCCTTTCCCCGCATTTCTTAAACCAGGAAAACGACTATAGAAAAATAATTGAAGTTAACCGAATTTATATGGAAATCAAACCGAACATGTAAAATCCTAATTTTCTCACAATATTATTCCCTTATTTTCACAATCATCATTTTTTTATTACATCTTTTGATTGTACTTATATAATTTCTATATTTTTAATTGAAATTTAATAATCTTATTTAATTTTTGGAGGTGATGATTTCCACTTTTGTTTTATTGGGATATGCAAGATACAATTAAAATTTCAAAAAAAAGGAAATGGAAAAAAAAAAATAATTGCATGGCAGGTATCTTTTAAAGATGTTGTCATGATTTTTTCCTTGAAAACACTATATTATTTGCTTTCATTCCAAATTCATTCACTCTGCCGCTCTTTCTTTTTCTTTTGCCAATTTTAGTAAGGAGCAGTCTGAAATTGCTTTTATTGATTTCTTCATTTTCAAATTTTTTTAAGTTTGCTGTCAATTTCGTTGTTTTCGGGCTGGCCATCCGCGTTTAAACGTTTAGTCGGAAGAGAAATGTTAACATTTTGTGATCTTCGCATTTTGTTATTTCTATATAGCCATGGGCTTTTCGATGGTTACAGAATTTTATGATTTCACCTGAAATTCTGAATTTATTAAGGCTTAATTGCATCTGACCTTTGAATTTGTTTATGCCTTACAAAGGTCAGATTTATAAACACTTAACGGAACTCGTTAACGTTTTTTCTTTTATAAATCTGTATCTAAAATAGGATTATTGTAAAGATTTAGAGAGAGATAGAGAGAGAGAATTGAAATAACTTCCATTAGAGAAAACTTGAGAGAATTACAGAGAGTTGTGTTAAAGAAGATCAGCTGAAAGCTAAAACATTTCAGCTCTTATGCAAACAGATTTCAATTAAAAAACTTAATTAGGAAAAGTCTAAAATACCCTCATCGGCTATACTAACAAACTCTAACTAACCTTGAGTTTGTTAATTCTAATACCCCCCGCAAGCCAAGCATGTATGCAAACAGCTTGGCTTGAAAAAAAATACAAATTAAAACATTAACATATATATTACAGTACAAAAGAAACTTTACTGTCGTATTGTAATAAGGTTAAGCAGTTGAATTTGTCTTGAAAAATCTGGAGAATGTAATGCTTTTGTCAATATGTCTGCTGCTTCCTCTTTCGATGAAACACTCATTGGATGAATTATCCCTTCTTACAGCTTTGTCCTAACAAAATGACAATCTATGTCAAGATGTTTGGTTCTTTCATGGAACATAGAGTTTTTGGCTGTGTATTGCTGATGTGTTGTCACAGAAGAGGAGGGCTGGAATTTCTGTTGAGATTGCCAAATCTTTAAGAATAAACAAAATCCACTGAATTTCTGCTGCTGTAGAAGCCATTGCACAATACTCAGCCTCAGATGAACTTCTTGCTACTGTGTTTTGTTTCTTAGATTTCCATGATATAAGTGAATCACCAATAAATACACAATATCCTATTATGGATCTTCTTGTTTCTTGACAATTCCCCCAATCAAAATCTGTAAAAGCCTTCACTTTTGTGTTGATTTTTGCTTGATAGAACACTCCCAAGGTAGGCTTTCCCTTTAGGTATCTTAATACCCTTTGAGCTGCTGAAAAATGTCCTTCATGTGGAGAATCAAGAAATTGAGATAGTTGCTGCACCGCAAATGCAATATCAAGCCTTGTGTTTGCTAGATATAGCAATTTTCCTACAAGCTTCTTGTAATCTTTGTTGTCTTTGAGTTTTTGTGTAAGATTGTAGTCCTGTTTCTCTGTGGTTATTGGAGTTACTGCTGGTTTTGACTCCAAATAGCCAAAATTTGCAAGCAAGTCTAAGCAATATTTTCTTTGATATAAATGGATTCCTCCGTTAGTTCTAGTAACTTCAATACCTAAAATATATTTCAGTCTTCCTAAATCCTTTATACTAAAGCATTTATCTAAATATTCTTTTACCTCTTTGACAGCATTCTCATTATTGCTAGCTACAATAACATCATCAACATATAATGTTAAAGCAATAAATGTACCTTTAGTTTGCTTAAAAAATAGAGAGGGATCCGCCATAGACTGCTTGAAGCCTTTGTTTATTAATGAAGCTGTTAGAGTTGAATTCCATTGCCTACTAGCCTGTTTTAGGCCGTATAATGATTTCTTTGACCTGCAAACAGGATTTTGAACAGAGCTATACACGCCTTGAGGAAAATCCATATAGATTTCCTCTTCTCAATTACCATGTAGAAAAGCATTGTTTATATCAAGTTGTTCCAAAAACCAATTATGTTGTGCAGCTAAAGCCACTAGAATTCTTATAGTTGTTATCTTTGCAACAGGGGAAAAGGTTTCTAGGTAATCAATACCATGTTGCTGAGTGTACCCCTTCGCAACTAACCTAGCTTTATACCTCTCAATAGTTCCATCTAACTTTCTTTTAATTCTATATACTCATTTACAACCTATTGGCTTTTTGTTATTTGGCAAAGAAACAATATCCCATGTCTTGTTTTTCTCTAATGCATCTAATTCATTTTGCATAGCATCTAGCCATTCTTGTTTCTTTGATGCGACATGATATGTCTTAGGTTCAGTTTCCACACTTAAAGCCAGGGAATAGAACTTTTGTTCAACAGACAATTTTTCATAATAGAGCTTATCAGATAAAGGATACAATTTTTTACTTTCTAAATGTTCAATTGATTTACCTTTGATTAAGGCACAGTGATAGTCTTTTAGATAAGTGGGTTGCTTGTGAATCCTTCCTTTTCTTCTTGTCATAATAGTATCTGATTCATTATTTTCTTGCAAAATTTCCTCTGTCCCAACCTGCATTTTTATCTTATCCTTATATTTGATAGCTAAATTCTGCACATCATTCTCATCAGTTTCATAAGGAAAAATATGCTCAAAAAATTTTACATTTCTTGAAGTTACAACTTTGTTACTTTGTATGTAGAAAATTTTGTAACCCTTTACACCATTTTCATAACCCAGAAAAAAATACCTTTCTCAGCCTTGTCATTAAACTTATCCCTGTTTCTATTTAAAGTACTTACAAAAGCAAGGCAGCCAAATGGCTTTAAATCTGTGTAACTTAGCTCTTTCTTATATAGTACTTCAAATGGACTGATGTCACTCAGTAAGGGTGTAGGTAATCTGTTAATTAAATGTACTGTATATCCAACAAAGAAAGGCCAAAATGTATTCGGTAGCTTACTTTGTGCCTTTAAACATCTTGACACACTCAAATGCTTCCTTTCAACAACGGCATTTTACTGTGGAGTTTCTACATAGGATCTTTGATGCAAGATTCCATTTTTTCCACAAAAGTCACTAAGATTAAACTCTGGTCCATTGTCAGACCTAATGACTTTTATTGAATTACCATTTTACTTGCTTCACTTTTATGTTTCAAAGGCAAAACCCAAGTAAACCTACTAAAATCTTCTACAATAGACAAAAAATATCTAAAACCATTAATAGACATTACTGTAGGACCCCAAATATCAACATGACTTAAATCAAATAATGCATCTAAAACAGAAACAGACTTAGTATATGGTAACTTTTTCATTTTTGATTGTTGACAAATGTCACAAATGAAATCATTAGATACATTCACACTAGGAAACTTTCTACTGATTACTACCATTCTGTCTCTAGAACAATGTCCTAATTTGCAGTGCCATAAGTTCTCTTTATTACATTTTACAGAAGCAACTAACCTATTTATTCTAAGTATAGGCTGATCAAGATGATACAAGCCATTTCTCTCCTTAGCTGAACCAATCCTCCTCTTGGTAAGGATATCTTGTATTAAACAACAAGTAGAAGAAAATACTACACAATTCATAGTTGCTACCAGTTTAGTAACAGACAACAAATTGTATGCAAAAGCAGGCACTACAAGCACATCATACAGAATAAAATTATCATTGAAACATAAGTTCCCTTTATGAGAAGCGTGCAACCTAATATTATTTGGTAAAAGCACAAACCAGTTACTCACAATGCAAACATCAGTCAAGATACTTATATCATTTGTAATGTGACAACTAGCACCAGTGTCAACAATCCAAGTTTTTTAGGGTAAGAAAATACATGTGTCTGTGCTGTTGCTACTTGTACTAGCCTGATTAGCAAACTCAGTTCTCACTACTCCAGCAAAGACTTTCTTTCCATTGTTGACCTAAACTTGAGTTTGAATTAATTCTGACAACTGATTAAGCTGTTCTTGAGAAAACATAGTGGGAGTAGCAGCTGAACTCAAACTTGTGTTGCTATTTCCAACATTCTCATAACCACTACCACTAAGATTATCAACCCCATTAACATTATCATTCTGATAACCACAAAGCAACTCTTGTTCATATAAATCCTGGTCTATTTCTTCAAAACCTGCTGCTGCATTAGCCCTACTAAATCTAGACTTAAAATTTGGAGGATACCCATTCTTTTTCCAATAGTTAACTACCAAGTGATTCCCATTACAATAAGAACATAAACCTTGTTTGCCATTGCCAAAGTTTCTCTGCCTATGGAAACCACTGCCAAAATTCTACCCATTACCTTGAAAATGACCAAAGTTACCCTGATTCTGACTTTGAAAACCAACATTGCTACTACTAGCCCCAAACTTATTAAAAGAACCATTGCTAGAAAAATTTTCACTATTATGCCCTGAAGGACTACCCTTCCTTACAAAAGATGATACTTCTTAAATACTATTCTGTCTATCTTGAGCACAGAACTCTCTTTCATATTGTAATACTAAAGCAAACACCCTATTCATAATAGTAAGAGGCTCCATGGCCATTACTTGACACTTAACACTTGAAAAAGATGAATTCAGACCTTTTAAGAAATAGATTACTAAGTTTATTTCCTGCTTTTTCCTAATCAAAACTCCTATATCACACTGATAGCCTTCACAAGAACAAACTGGTAATGGATTCAAACTGACAAATTCATCCCAAAGAACTTGTAAACCAGTAAAGAAATCAGTAACACTTCTATTACCTTGAGAAATAGTAAACAACTCAGCTTGAAGATCTGCCATCCTATAAACATCTGGCTATGCAAAGCACTCCTTTAGATTATTCCATAAAAATTTAGTAGATTCAAAGATTACCACTGTCTGAGCAATTGAAGAACTCAGAGACCTAAGCAACCAAGACAACACCATGTTGTTACATCTTCTCCACGAGCTAAAATAATTATCATTCACAGTTGGCTTAACAATCGTTCCATCTACAAATCGAATTTGTTCTTAGACATGAGAGCCATTTTCATGCTACGAGCCCAAGAATGATAATTTCCCCTTTCCAACAAAGGAGTAACAAGAACGAGCGATGGATTCTCTCTAGGATGCAAGTAATATGGACTACTTTCATCCATTATGACACTAGCTTTGCCCGCCATTACCAAAAAGCCAAGAAATTTTGCGAAATACAGAAGAAAGTAAAACAGAAAGAAGAAAACAGAGGTTAGGTCAAGAACGAAAGTAAAGAAAGAAATTAATCAGAAGCAAACGTGCAAGAAATGCTCTGATACCATGTAAAGATTAGAGAGAGATAGAGAGAGAGAATTGAAATAACTTCTATTAGAGAAAACTTGAGAGAATTACAAAGAGTTGTGTTAAAGAAGATGAGCTGAAAGCTAAAACATTTCAGCTCTTATGCAAACAGATTTCAGTTAAAAAACTTAATTAGGAAAAGTCTAAAATACCCTCATCGGCTATACTAACAAACTCTAACTAACCTTGAGTTTGTTAGTTCTAATAAGTATTGTGTGTGTATATGTGTGATTGGAGCTCTAGAGATTGTTTTCTCTACTCAATTTAGATCTTAGAATTGTTTGCTTTTTCTTTTCATTAGTGGTATGAGTGGCTCAACTTTTTGTCTGCGAAATTGAAATAGAATGTGACAGAAATGAAACCACAATTTGTATGGTTGAATGTACAAGTAAATGATAGAGTAACAACAAATGAAAACACTCCCTCTTCTTCTTCCCCATTCAATGTTTACAATTTAAAGCTCGGAGATCAAATTAAATGTGCTATCCATGTATTTCTTCAACAAACTATTTTATTTAATTCTTTTTGTAGCATGATGCATTTTATACAAAATACAATTTGAGCATGAGAAATTATGTACTTAGGATACCCAGAAGAGTGGTGAATAATTATATGCACCTTGTTGCATCTGACATCATCTATCATTATATAGCTATTACTACAAATATCAATAGTCATAAGTTCGAGTAACACGGAATCCTCTATAATGAACATGAATCTTTACTTACTAACCTTTCGATCTTCTATTGTAGATTGCTTTGCTCACCAGACATTGAGTATCATGGAATTCTCTCAAGCAATGTGATACATACCTTTTACTTGACAAGGAGTCAAATTCAGACATTCACTGGCAAAAATATTACAAATTCAAGAGATTTAAAAGAAATAATTGCCTTAAAAGTAGACCTGTTCACGGGCAGAGAAGTAACCCGAGCCCGATTTCATGTGTCGGGCTTGGACACTCATTTTTTTAAAAAACCCTGCCCGAGCCCGAGCCAGTCAAAGCCCGAAGATTTATGGGCCGGGCTTGGTTTTCATATAAATACCCAAGCCCGGAATAATTTTTATTTATTATATATTTATACATTAAATTTATTATTATTTTAAGATTTTATGTTAATCTTATTAAATTTTTCTACTTGATTATGATAAATATTGCTAAATATTAAAGATTTTAAGTAAACAATGCAATTATATTTAAAATTTAAACATATTTTGACTTTTTTTATATTTTTTCTATTATTTTAATAAAAAAATTTATAACAAAAAAAATATTCATGGGCTTGGGGATGACCTTGTTAGCCCGGCCCGAGCCCGAAGTTGTAAAGTACGGGTTTGGGCTGGGCTTGGGTTAACGTATTTTTGTAAAAAGCACGCCAAGCTCGGTCCACCTGACGAACAGGTCTGCTTAAAAGTAGAGAGGTTAATTGCTTGGGTTGAAATTCAAGTGAACGTAATAGGCCTATTTATACTAATATTTTGTCATCCTCCACCAACTAACCACTTCTTTAATTAAGCAACTCTTTAATTAAGTCATTCAAAATTCTACCAATATTTGCCAACTATTTGACTTTGTCACTTTTAACCATAAATCTTCACCTTTACAAAGTTCACATCTTCAATCTCTCATCTTGCGTAGTGTCTTTTAATGCGTTCTTCAAACTTTGACAGTATTGATCAAGTCCAAACACTATTAGAACTTGACCAAGCTTACTTCCTTTGTCAACATATCAGCTAGGTTCTCAGTTGTCTGAATCTTTTCTATAACAACTCCACCTTCTTTGAGTTCCTCTCATATGAAGTGATAACAAATATTGAAGTGTTTCATTCTTACATCATAAACTTGATTCTTAGACAACATGATAGCACTGTAATTATCGTAATACATCTTTGCATGTTTGTCAAATCGTTAATACACTAAGCAACACATGAAGCCAAATTGTCTCATTCATACTATATTTTGTCTCTAACAAAGCAATCATTGATTTTAAAGTAGATCTTTAACATACTGACCCACCAGTACTTGATTGACATTTATCTAGATTACCACCTTTATCATGTTGGTCTACCAAACCAACATGTCCCAATTACATTTGCCATAATCTGACTGCTTCCAACACCTCATCATTTGAAGCCAATGTTGTGTTGTACCTTGGTAATGATACAACTTGTTATTAATGAATAATAAATAATTTTCATCACTCCACCTTCTACTTTCACTTTGAAAGCTTCTTCTTCTAAGGCTTCCACATAAATGAGGTTCTTTGATAAGTCTAATACATAGTGAACTTCCTTCAAAGTTTTAACTGATCCATCTTGATTCTTCAATTGTATAGAACCAATCCCAAGCGTGTTGATAGGGTAATCATTTATTATGTAGAATACACCATCTTCTAGTTCCTTAAAATATACCATTCTCGATCAGGACTCATGTGATAAGTGCATCCTGAATCAAGAAGCCAATCACTAGAAGAGCTAGTAAAACTCGAAACAACAAGTGAACAATCGGAGTTAACATCATACTCAATAATAACAATAGTCTTTCCATTGTCAGCTTGACCTTTCAGCTTCAACTTAGGACAATCAATTCTCCAATTTCCTTTCTCCCCACAAAAAGCACATTTATCTTAGCTCAACTTAGAACTTTCATTTGATCATCCAATCTTTCCTTTCGGTTGGCTTCCCGGGCCTACTTTGACAATCAAAGCCTCAGTCCCTCCACATGAGCTATCAAATTTATCCTTCCTCCCCAGTTCATATTTGTACAAAGCTTCACATACTTTACTAAGAGTTACATCAATCTTCTCATGAAGTAGAGTCGTTTCAAGGTACTCAAACTCCTTTTAAATGGGATCTCAACAACATCAAAGCAAGATCCCTATCTTCAATTATCACATCCAAGTTCATCAAATCAGAAACCAAATGATTAAAAATGATGATGTGATCGTTCATCGTGGTACAAGGAGTGTGCGTGAATTGGAAACTATCTTTTCTTCATGTAAAGCTTATTATGACTACTCTTTTACAAGAAATTTTCCTCTAGCATTGTCATTATCTTATTAGCTGAAGTCTTTTTGAAAAATCCATACTTTTGTTTTCTAGATAAGCATAACCTAATTGTACCACAAGCCAACCGATTAAGGGTCCTCCATTCTTCTTCTCCCACACCATCTGGTTTCTCTTCTTCAATTGCAATGTGTAGACCCTGCTGAAACAAGGGGTCTAGAACCTCACTTTGTTACATGCCGAAATGATCGCTACATAAAAAACTTCCACCTCTACTCTGGAGTTTACTCCACCAACTCTTTGAAAAAGCATTTGATGTGGATGCCTTCGTTATAAATGGATTTTCCATTTTAGCTCAAGTTGAAAAATCACAAATTATAGTACTTCTCTAGTGTTAGCTAGAAAAATTCCCAAGTAAATGATCGAGTCACAAACGGTCTTAGTTTTATACCAATTTCCTCAAGCTCTTATCGCTTGTATACATAACTTTTTCAATTACTCAAGAAAATATATTTTAAACAATTTTTTCAAAAGAATGTTTTGAACAATAATGTTAAGAATTTGCTATTGGTCACTTAATTACAAAAATCCCAAAAGTGGGAAAATTTTTCAATGTTCCACTGTAATACACTTACAATGTACAGAGCATAGTATTTTTCCTAATCAAGATCTAATACCAATTGTTGCAAAAATGTCTTGTAAATTATAAATTTAGGGCAAAAAAACCAAAATAGAGAGAAACATTTAATGAGGTTCGACCAATTATACATACGTCTTCTGAAATTACCACATATATATTTCACATGAAGAAACATTACAAATACGAGAGATTTAGAAGAAACAATTGCCTTAGATGTAGAGAGGCTAATTGCTTGCGATGAAAATTAAGTGAAAGGAATAGGTGTATTTATACTAAAATTTTTCCATCATCCACCAACTAACCACATCTTTAATTTAGCAAGCCTTTAATTAAGCCATTATAACTTCTACCAATATTTGCCAAGTATTTGACTTTGTCACTTTTAGCTACATTGGTCACTTTTCTTTTTAATGTGCATTGAAGGAAGCATTGAGAGCGAGAGAGATGCTCTTTTCTTTTTAATGTGCATTGAAGTTGAGTTCTTCTTTGCTTCACTTGAAAAATTTAACCTACTTGGACTTGAGCTTTAATGATTTTGGAGGTGTTGTCATTCCCAAGTTCATTGGTTCAATATTGAGTTTAAGCTATCTTAACTTCTCGCAAGTTGGATCTGGCAGAATCATTCCTCCTCATCTTGATAATCTCTCCAATTTAAACTTTCTCAATCTTCGGTTTAACTTGATTGGGTTACTAGTCTTTCTTCTTTACAATTTTCAGGCCTGAGTTATATTAAGCTAGGTCAATCCTTTGATTGGTTGAAAATAATGAATTTAATCCCCTCTTTGGTTAAATTGCACTTGTCATTGTATCATCTCCCACAACTCAGTAATAACTCTCTTCTCAATCTCAACTTCTCTTCCCTTTCATTCCTTGACCTCTCTCGTAATGATTTTGTAGGTCCATTTCCAAATAGCATTCAAAATATATCTTCCTTCCTTAGGTAACTTGATTTGTCTGAGAATCTTTTCAATTCGTTCATACCCAACTGGTTATATCATCTAACCCATCTATAAATCCTCCATGATAAATGACGTGCTTGCCATAATGTCTAGATGTATTTCCAATGTGTTACAGTCATTAAAATATATTAGAAGTAAATTGTTTGGCCATTTGATGGATGCTCTTGCACACTTTAAAAACCTTATTGCCTTTGACATATTAGAAAATTCATCTCAAGTCCAATTCCTTTATCTTTTGGAAATCTCACAAGGCTTGTCAATTTCGTTGCAAATGGGATGACAAAATATATTGCATTGAGAGTAACCTCCAACTTGATTCATCCTCCTCAAATTCAATATCTATATTTAAGTTCTTAAAACATTAGACCTTGTTGAATTTTCAGTTCTCTGCCAAGTTTATAAGGATTTATCCACATTTTTCACTATGGTTGAAACACAATTTGATTACAAACTTCAGCATTTTTAGTGTGACAACAATAGTGAATTTGTGAATACTGCATGCCTTGATTTGTTTCGAGATAGAGGAATTCATTTGCAGCGCAGTTACTCCTATTCACCCCAGCAAAACAAGGTTGTGGAGCGCAAACATAGACATTTGTTAAATCTAGCTCGTGCCTTACTATTTCAAGCGCACTTAACAGATTTATTTTGGGGAGAGGCCTTTGCTTACTATGACTCATTTAGTAAATTTGTTACCTACTGCTATTTTGAAGTGGAAATCCCCATATGAGGTTCTCTACAATAAATCTCCAGATTATATTAGGCGTAGGGTCTTTGGTTGCTTTTGTCACTACACCAACAATGCCCCTCACAAGACCAAGTTCACTGCTAGAGCTTTTCTAGCTATCTTTGTGGGTTATAGTACTAATCATAAAGCTTACAACCTTTATGACTTGACCACCAAAACCATCATAGTTTCCAGAGATGTTGTGTTCTCTGAAACTACTTTTCCTTCTCACACTCACATCACCAATCCTCCCAATTTTCCTTCCACCACTGTCTTGCCTAGCCTCATTGAAAATATGTCAGCTGCTGATAAGGCAGTAGCCCATCATTTCCCAACTTCAGAACCACATTCACCACCCATATCACCTACATTTAGTGATTCCCATATTGTACCATCCTCACCTATACCACCTATTTCCTCACCTTCAACCCTACCTTCTTATTTTCTTTCACAGCCAAAGGTCGGTCTCTTTTCCTCATTGTCTATGTTGATGATATACTCTTGACTGGAACTTTTGAGGAATTAATTTCACAAGTGAAGGGTTATTTGGATGCTTTGTTCACTATTAAGGATCTTGGCAAGGCTCACTATTTCTTAGGCATTGAGTTGGCCCAATCTTCCACGGGAATCACACTTTCTCAGCATAAGTTTGTTATGGATTTGGTTAGAGATGCAAGGTTACACAATGCTAAAATTGCTTCTAATCCCTTGCCTTCTAGAATCGATTTGAGGATTATAGAGGGCTTCCCGTGCTCCCAACCTGAGATTTATCAACGTTTGGTAGGTAGACTACTTTACATGGGTTTTACTTGCCTTGATTTAACCTTTCCTGTCCAACAACTGACAGCACATGCATAGCTCTTGAGCATCACTTCCTCGCAGCTTTACATGTTTTGTGCTACCTCAAAGGCACTAGTCATTTTGAGCTCTTTTTATACCACTAACAATGATCTTGCTCTCACTACCTATTCTGATGCAGATTGGGGCACCTGTAAAACAAGCAAAAAAATCCATCTCAAACCATTGTGTCTTTCTTGGATAGTCCCTCATTTATTGGAAAGCTAAGAAGCAATATATGATGAGCCGCTCTTCAGCTAAATTAAAGTATAAAAGTCTTGCCTCTAGTAGTTGTGAGCTGAAGTTTATATCTTCTTTACTCCAGAGGTTCCATATCCCGCTGTGTTTGCCAATTCCTCTGTATTGCAATATCACTACTGCTATACACATTGCATCCAATCCTACTTTTCACTAGTGGACCAAGTACATTGACATAGATTGCCATGTGGTTCACAATCACCTCCTGGAAGGCTTTATTTCTACTCCACACATTGATACAAAGCTTCAACAGGTGGACATCTTTACTAAGCCACTTTCAACACCTCAACTTGTGAAGACATTGTGCAAATTGAACCTCATTGCATTGTCATTTACCTAGTTTCATTTTGAGGGGGGTGTGTTGAGATATATAGGCTCATTGTTGCTATAATGGATTGTACCACACTATATTTATTTTATTCTAATTAGTTACTTTACAGCTATCAAGTTTGTTAGGCATCTAAACTTTGCCGTTTTCTTGTTGGCCATTTTATATAAACAACTTGTTCTTCCCTTTCCCATTAAACAATCAATACTGAGTAATTTTCTCAGATTCCTCTCTCATTTTTTCTGTTTTATTTGTTCTTCAAACCTCAATTCCCAAATTGGATTCTTCTATTGAAGCATTTGAGACGATTAGAACTATCTAATTTTGAAATTTCATCTCTTATTCCTATTTGATTCTGGGAGCATTTATTCCCTAGATTAGATCATTTAAACATATCTTCATAACAAAATTATTGGTTAAATTTTAAACATTCATTTTACTAATAGATTCATGCCAATGGTTGATTTGAGTTTTAATAATTTCTTTGGAGTGATATTTTATTTGTCATTAAATATTAATGTGTTAGATCTCTCTCATAATTCATTTTCAGGATCTGTATCTATCTTCTTTTGCTATAAGATGAATGAGGAAAAGTAAACAATGTTTCTTAATTTTAAAGGGAATCTTTTAAATGGTTAAATACCAGATTATTGGGGGAGTTGGAGAAACTTAGCTGGAGTAAGACTGAGCAACAACTTTTGTTAGTGGCAATATTCCTTACTCTATTAGCGCTCTTAGTAGCCTTCAATCACTCCACCTTGACAATAATAATCTATCCTATTAAGATCCTTCTTCAATTCGAAATTGCACTAAATTATTCTTAATTGATCTTAGCGACAATAGTTTAGCTAGAAAGATTCAAACATGGATCAGAGATGCGTTTCTCGATTTGATCATTCTCAACTTACACGCAAATGATTTTGATGGATACTTATCTAAGGTGCTTTGTAACTTGGATTCATTGCAAATATTAGACCTTTCTCATAACAGATTTTTCAGTACAATATTAAGTTGCTTCGGATATTCAGTGCAATGGCTACTAAAAGTATGGATTCTATTAGTGGCTCATTTTATATTGATGGTACACCAAAAGTAATCAAAGAAAGAACCTTATAGCAATGAAGGGAAGAAATAAAGCACATCAACAACCTTGGATTTGTAAGAAGCATAGACATTTCCAATAACTATTTTTCTAGAGAAATTCAACAAGTCTTTCAAAATTATTATCTTTGAATTTGTCACGAAATGTTTCAACAGGATGAATCTCCGATAACATAGGAATCATCAAAGTGTTACTTGAGTTTGTTTAAGGAAAAACAACTTAGTTTGTGTGAGCACGGGATTTTGTACCAGCTCGCGCATTCGATGATGACGGCTTTTACGGGATTTTATCCTTGAATCACACATTTTCGAGTATCCTGACGTATCCGAATTGGAATCCTCCTCGTCTCTAAATTATTTAATTTAGAAATTAATTAATTTAGAAATTAATAAAAAATAATAAAATAAAATAAATAAAATAAAATAATAAAAATATAAAAAAATGAAGAAGACGTAATCCCGATAGCGGGCAGCCTTGCGCACACGCGAGGGAGCCACGCTGGCACGCGAGGGAACCTCATGTGGCCTCCCCGTGAGGGTCTTAAGAGACCCTCGCGGGGCCTACCCGCGAGGGTTCTTAGGAACCCTCGCGGGGTCTCCCCGCGAGGGTCTTAAGCGACCCTCGCGGGGCCTGCCCGCGAGGGTCCTATGGAACCCTTGCGGGGCTTACCCACGAGGGTCTTATGGAACCCTCGCGGGGCCTCCCCGCGAGGGTCCTAAGTGACACTCGCGGGGCCTGCTACGCGAGCGAGCCTCGCGCAAGGCGAGGTAGTCTCGCGCGCGATGCCTCGCGAAGAGTTCCGCGAGGCCTCGTCAGGCCTTTTCTCTGGCGAGGCCCCTTTGCAAGAAAAACTTTCCTTTTTTGGATTTTTTTGGGATTTTCCTATAAATAGTAAGATCATTTTCGATAAAGGGGACCCAGAAATTATCAGATAAAAATAACATTGCATTAGAACGACATTTGCTCCCGAGAATTGAAACGAACAATTTTTTGGATTTTTTTACTACAACTTTTTTTACCTAAACTCAAAGGACGAAGAGGATTTCTAAACGACCGATCAGATTCTTCGACGTGGATTCGTTAAGTAACAGTGAGCCTCTGAGTTCCTAGAACTGCAATTCCGTGTTTTCAGTGTTTAATTTCTTCTTCTGAACTCTCTTGTGAACCTAGGATTTTCATCTTTTATTTTATTTTAACTGTTGTAATTCTTCTTCATCTCTTTCTTTATCATAAG
>CATIWQ010440173.1:0-19266 GCA_949673415.1 Euphorbia schlechtendalii
TGAGTTCTGATGTTGATGTCCTCTGAGGTATAACTATTCCTTGTGCTACTGACTTAGCATGGTTCCTCTGAGTACTTACTGCTTGTGTCTTCTGAGGCATGCTATCTTCTGAGGCTTGATAACTTTTTAACTCAGTACGTATAGTACTTGGTTACTTCAAGCTGAGTGATCATCTGACTCAGTTCTTCGTGACTGCTTGTTGAGTGTTTTTCCAACTCAGTACAAATAGTAACTTGTGCTGAGTGTCGTACTAATTCAGTACACCCAAAACTTTGATGCTGTTTGATCAACGAACTTAGTAAGTACAGTACTTCATGCTTGTCTCCAATTGCTTTAGCGCTCTTTGTTGTACAATACTTCGTGCTTGATTGCTGAGTTATAGTTTCATGCTGAGTAGACTTCCTTTGCCGTTCTTGCTGTCAACTGAGTAATGCTCAGTTCTTCAACTCAGTTCTTCAACACAGAACTAACAAAATTATGTCTGAGTGATGCTTAGAATCCAACAGTATTAATCCCACTTTTCCCGCCTTATCTCAAGGTTATGTCTCAAACTTCCAAACTCATCTGACAAGATCGAAAGGACACTCGGTATGAGGTGAAGTGTAAGGTTAAACAAGTAGAGTTTAAGAACTTAAAAATCAAATTATCTACTGCCAAACAAAAGGCCAATGAACTTGAAAATGACCTGGAGCATGTACAAAAGGACCTAAACAAGGTGACAGGGCAAGCCAAAAAGACGATAAAGGAGTTAGAGAAGGAGTTTGCTAACTCCTAAGAGGAAACAAAAAATGCTCACGCAACTGCTAAAGTCATCAAAAACCGATTGGTTGAGTGTGTATACCTCTACGGCGAGAAGGTTTTGCAAGCTTATCAAGATCTCCACTCAGATATTTTTGGGGATCTAGTCTTCGATGTTGACTTCCCCAATTATGCTGAGTTGGCGGCTCACAAGGTTGTTAAAGACCATCATGAACTAAAGGCCATAGAGGCGGATGGTGAAATCAATCATCAAGCATAAGCCAACCCATCCAACATCCCGCTAATTGATGAGACTATGATAGTAGACGCCTCCTTAGAGGCAGCAAATGCCTTCCCTTCTCCCAAGCAATAGTTGTATTTATGAACAATTTTTCATTTGTAATATTTTGATCCCTTGTGACGTACAATTTATATCTTTTTAGCCCTTTTGAGGTGTATTTTAACCCATGCTAACTCATTTTCTAGCCCTTCATGACCATTAATGAATTTTCCTTTGTTTTCTATTAAGTAGTTTTCATTATCTTTTTGTACTTTTTTTACATCTGTACATTTTAGCATGTTTTATTAAAATGACTTAGTTAAAATAAGCTTGTCTATGACCCTTTAAGTGTCTAAGATAGCTATAATCAACTACCATGTGAACGCATAGTGAATGTGGAGAACCAAGTGTGCATTATCCAGCTCAACCATCCCTTAGAGGATTTTTGCCCTTATGGCTAAGTATGTTCCTTAAAGAACTTGAAACCCTCGTGACTTATCACTTCCAGGTCAATATGACCAATGAGTGAATTTCATATAGTATGGTCAAGATTACAAAATTGTACAATTATTTAAAAGAAAGAAAACCTTATTATCTGAATAATTGAAGTTTACATCAACTGGTGTCTTTGTGTTTGTTATCCAGTCTATGGTCCACTAGAGGGCGTTTACCACATTAAAAACCTTGGCATAGAAAAAACCTAATGGGAAAAAGTCTATGCCAAAGGAAAAGGAGTGTAACCGCTTGGTCCCTTACAAATTATCTAGTGCCAGGTATTGTCTAAGGGAAGCAATATTCCAAGTTCTTGGCAACTCTTTTTCATTCATTAATTTTAGCTTATAAGTAGCGGGCCCAATGACTTCATTCACTTGGTGCACCCCTTCCTAGTTAACTCCTAGCTTCCCTTTTCCTTCTGGGCTTTACGAAGAGTTTGTATCTCTTAAGACTAGGTCTCCCACTTTTAGTCATACTAGTCTGACCTTTTTGTCATGATATTTTACGATTTTAGCTTTATAAGAAATCATTAGGATACATGCTCTCTCTCCCTTATTCTTTCTTTAAAAATTGTCAAATGGTGTAACAAATTAATGTCATTCTACCCTGAATAGTATGCAATTTGGTTGTGCTCCAATCTCTACCGGTATGATCATTTTAACTCCTTGGACTAGAAGATATGGTGTTTCTCCAGTCGATTTGCAAGGGGTGGTCCTATAAGACCATAAGACATTGTTTATTTCTTCGTCCCATGCTCCCTTTCGGCCTTCTAATAGATTTTTCAACCCTTCACCCAGGGTTCTATTGGTAACCTTTGTTTGACCATTCATCTCTAGATGGGCTACCGATGATAAGTTTTTTTCAATCTTTAGGTTTTTGCACAAATCTCCTAACTCTGATGATGTGAACTATGTCTCGTTATCAAATTTTATCTTATGAGGTACTCCAAACCGGATGATGATGTGGTACAACACAAAATCTATAGAGCATCTTGGAGTGATGATGCTTAAAGCCAAGACCTCCACCCACTTGGTGAAGTGATTAATTGGCACAATGATGAACTTCTACCAGATAACTATTAGCATGGGCCCTACGATGTCAATTTCCTAGGCAAAGAAAGGCCAACTGGTAATATTAGGTTTTTGTTCTGCATGTGGTAAGTGCAACTTTTGGGCATGAATCTGGCATTGATGGCACATTTGGATGTATTTGGTTGCGTCCAGATTCATTGTAGGTCAGTAGTAGTGAAAGAGTTTTTTACATCGTATTAGTGTTTTGTCAGCTTGGTGGGATCTTCATGCAGCTCTTCAAGCATATAATTCCCTTTTTCATGGGACATCCATTTTCGCCAAGTGTTTTTGTGGGATTTGCGATATAGACTTTGGTTGATCATGGAATATCTGGTTATTTTTCACTACCTTTGTTACTTTTGATCGGTCACTTAGTAACTCATCATTAGCAATATTGTTGATGAGTGGTTCCATCTATCCCAACTCTACTTTCCCTAAGATTAAAACATCTTTTGCTTCATTGGATGGGCTTTGGATCACTTCAAAAGGATAGTGAAAATTTCTCCATTCATCTTTAGTCGAGGCAGCCTTAGCCAATCAATCTACCGCTTCATTATTCATGCGTAAGATATGTGGTTCTTTTAGACTCGATCTTTTTGAGGAGTGCCTGGACTATAGTTAGATACTTGACCAACCCTAGTTCTTTGATGGTGAAGTTTTTATTTACCTAATTTGAAATAAGCTTTGAATCACTCTTGATATATGCTCTATCTATTGTTATCTCTCTTACCAATTCTAGATCTTTGATCATGGTTTCATATTCACTCTTGTTATTAGTAGCCGGGTAAGCTAATTTTGCTACATAGAAGAGTATAATCTTTTCTGGCCCTTCAAAGGCCACTCCTATCCCATCTCCTACTTAGGAAGAGGCTCTATCTACATAGACCATCCATTCTTCCTTCTTAGGATTTTTCTACGGGTCCAAGCCTGTGTTCTCTGTATGAAATCTATGAGTACTTGTGCTTTCAAAGCCTTCCTTACTTCAAATCTTACATCATATTCTCCTAGGCTGATTGCTCATTTATCCAAGCATCCGGAGGTTTCTGGTTGCTGTAAGAATTTTTTTAAGGGGAAATTGGTCCTAACAATGACCGTGTAAGCTTGAAAATAGGTGACCAGCCGTGGATATGAGTGTAAGAGCTAGCTTCTCGATCTTGGAATATCTTGTTTCTATAGTTTTTAAGGCCTTACTTATATAGTAGACCCGATGTTGCCCTTCTTTATTCTCCTTTACTAATACTGAGCCTATAGTATCCTTAGTAGCTACTAGTTACATGTACTATTCCTCCCCTGGTTTTGGATGACTGAGTAATGGTTGGGACCCTAAGAAAGTTTTGATTCTTTCGAAGGCATTCTGATAAACTTCGTCCCACTTAAAGGTTTGATCTTTCTTAATAGCCTTATAGAATGGCAGGCATCATTAAGCTAAAAAAATGAAATGTCCGAGCGCATTGATCTGTCCATTGAGCCTTTGTACTTCAAGTAAGGTCTTTTGAGGTTGTAATTATATGATTGCATCAATCTTCTTTAGATTTGCTTTTATCTCTCTCTGTGAGATGAGGTAACCTAGTAACTTACCCTTCTTTACATTGAAAGTGCATTTTTCAAGGTTTAGCTTGAGAATATATTGTTTTAAAATCTTGAAGGCTCTCTTAATATCCGTTGTGTTGCTTTCTTCACTTCTACTTCTTATAATCATATCATCAACAAAAACTACAACCAACCCGCCTATCTGATTTTTAAACATGTCATTCACCAGTCTCTGATATGTAGCACCCGCGTTCTTAACTATAAATAGCATAACCATGTAGCAATACATTCTCTCATATGTGATGAAGGAAGTTTTCTCTTGGTCATGTGGGTTCACCGCTATCTGATGGTATCCTAACTTTGCATCTAGGATTGAGTATATGGTGAATCCACCCATCGAGTCTACTAGATGATATATGATAGGCAACAACTAGTTGTTTTTAGGAGTAGCCCAATTCAGGTGTGTGAAGTCTACACACATCCTCAACGATCCATTGGGATTATTCAAGAGGACCACACCAACAAGCCAATCTGGGTAATGCAATACTCTATTATACCCGACCCATAATAACTTTTAGATCTTAGCCTTAATGGCTTTTTATCTTTCTGGAGCATGGTTTCTCTTCTTATGCTTGACCAAGTTTACTTTGAGATTCAATTTGAGCTTATGAGTAATAATCTAAGTTGGTACACCTAGTATTTCATTGTTGCTCTACGACAAGGTTTGATGCTCTTCTTCTAAAACTTTAAAAATTGAAGCTTTGACATTTGGATTCAACTCCTTTACAATCTTCACTTACCTCTCTATTGTTATCATGAACATTTCAAGCTCACCCATCGATTTTTCTTTCTCCACTTCAACTATCTCTTCTTCAAATTCATTAATCTTTAGTGAGGCTAGTTATGTCTCGTATGCTACGTGGGGATTTCCTATTATGATAGTAGGGCCTCGTGTGGTTAGAATCCGCATGACTAACCTTCTCATTGATATTAGTGATTTGGTTTGTACTAGAAATGCTTCTAAGCACAATGTTGTAGGCAATTGGGATTTTGGTGATGATAAATTTCACTTGTGCTTGCCATTTATGCTTCATGTCACCTAGTTCCACTTCCAAACTCACATGGGCAAGTGTTGGCACCGTGTGACCACTCAACCCTATGAGTGGGGAGTAACTCGGAAATGTTTTATTTTATGGAATCTGTAATTGTACTAGTGCCTGCTTAGTGATCAAGTATACTAAGCTCCATTTTTCCATGATGATTCTCTTGACCGTGTACCCCTTTACGGTTTATTCGAGCACCAGTGGATTTGGTCTAGCATCTTAAGCATGTTGTACTTGGAAAATCATTTTCCTATATCTTTGTTGGGCATTTCTCTCTCTGCATGCTTGGGTCTTTTGTGGAAGTTTATGAGTCGGGCCTTCGCCAATCATTATGATTACTTCTTTTGTTTGTTTTTAGGCTTTTCATCTTCTTTATCATTCATGTCATCTCCCAATGAACGCTTGGTGATGCCTTTCAAAAATTGTTCAAATTTCCCTTCTTTTATCAACTAATGCACTTCATCTACCAGTATACGACAATCGCTTGTGTGATAGCCTCTAACTCTATAGAATCATAGTATATGCTCATATCATGACCTAGTTGTGAGTTGGTGGTTACCTTTGGGTAGTGCAAGCTCCTTTCATCGTTACTTTTCTATATAGCCACTAGGATGTCACTGAGAGGAGTGTTTAAATTTGGCATGTTACCCGATATTTGGGTGATGTAGTCTTTGAAATTGTTGTTCCTTGAGTTGTTACCCCATCCTCTTCTGGATTCCTGGTCTTTAATCCTATGTTGATTGTAGGAAATATGGTTATCTCTCGATCGATGCAATTTATCTATCTTAATATGTCATGTGTCAATATTCATCATCTATTGCAAATCAACTAGATTTCTTTACACGATTTTGATAATTGTATAATTACACTTATTATCATATTAATTTTATACACTAAACACTATAGTTTAAGTCATTTTTATACTTCATATAAAATATTTCACGTGGTATGTAGTTGTTTTTTGTGCAAATGCAGATACTAGTAAATCTTGGGAGTAAAATGATCTAAAGTGGAATTCTATGTAGAAAGAGTGAAAAAGGTGCAAAAAGATGCGTGGAACTTAAAGATTTGGCTTAGGATCAAAGCTATCAAAGATCGGTAAAGTTACAAGGAGAATTATGAAGAAAAATACATTTCACGGTTATGACAACCACTCGCGGTCGTGACTTAGTATTCTTCAGAATAGAAAATTGCCAAACAAGTATTCACGGTCATGACATGTATATCGTGGTCGCGACCTGGACGATTTTTTTGGTCAAATCTTCTTAACTACCAACTGCTAGATAAGAACGATCAACCGCCATCAACCACCAAATGAAAAGACACCTTTTGGAAGCTAACCAATCATGAAAAGGTGTCTATCCATTGTGGATAAGATTAAAGCTTCTCAACTAATCACAATGAAGTGATGCAATCTTTCACCAATGGACACAACTCTTCGTATGGATAGACGCAACCCTTTATACTCTATAAATAGGGATCCAAACTTCACCAATTTCATGGCATGGATTGTGAGTGACTATGTGTGTGTTATAGTGCACGTGTATGCATAGATAGAGAGTAAAAATTATTTAGTTTTCACTACGTTCATAAGTGTTAGTGAGAAAATGTATAAGTGATTCAAATCCTTATTTCGATCACTAGATTTCTCTACATATTCAACCGATTGTTGTATAAGTGTAATTGCAAATCACTTATTAATAAAAGTTTTCGTTCTTCAACATTCGTTTATTCAATATTCACAAAGAATAGCATCCTAGCGAAGGTTCTATACTAGTTAAGACCGAATTCAAAGCAAATGCAAGAATTGCGAGAATTGATGACTCCCATAAAAGAGTGGATGCGGTTTGATCAACTTTAGCTTTCACTTGCATACCTTACAAATTTACTTTGCTTTCTACTTATACTTTCTATTTTGAAGTTTATGATATGTCTTTGTGTCATAATGTGTATTTCGTGTTGAGTCTTTTATATTAATCAAGTTATATGCTTTTGAGTTAAATTTAAGAGTAGTTTCGGGGTTGACGAGATTATGTATAGTCACTGGATTTGTGATTATAACTCTGTTTAGTGAGTCAACCTTTTTTGAATGGTAACTTGCTAAATGTGTTTACATGAGAGCAACCCGTACTAAGCATCGTAATATTGTTATCCAGGTTTTTTGGATGCTGAAGATAATTTAGTTTTGTAAGTTCTGAGTTCAGAAGCAAAGTTCAGAAGCAAGTCGCCTCAAAAGCACAAGGTTTCGTCAGCAGAAGTATGAATGCCCATAAGCTATTAAAGTTAGATGAGGTATTAAATATCTCAGAAGATCAAGCGACTCAAAATGTTAAAAAGCCCTTCTCAGGATTGCAAAAGGTCAACTTAATCTTTCGGCGCTAAATGTCAAGAAAGCTGACTTCGCATTTAATGCCACCGCGCACTCCGTTCTTCAGTCAACTACAAGATAAAAGTTGTTACGAAATCAAGAATAAATCTCACCTGCTATTCTGATACGGATCTGCAGTACAAAGTAGACCCCCCAAATCAACTTGATACAGTATGGTGCGGATCAAAGTTGGACGAGCTACTCTAACAGATTGTTTAACGGAAACAATATTGGGAGATAACGGCAGAATTCCTAGCAAAGGTCTATTAACTGAAACATTCTCTACCTCTATAAAAGGATGATTTCCTCCATTGGAGAAGATTGACGAATCTTAACAAAGATATTCAAGGGTGAACAAATTCTCAATATGCTTACAACCTTCTTATAGCAAACATTCAAATCTCATCTGTTTGTATTTGAACTAATTGAAACAAAGTTCAGAAGTTCATATAAATCACTTTCTTATAAACTGTTGTAAATCACACTAAACTGAGGGTAAGTTAGTGTGAGGGAGCTAGGTAATCTCATAAGGAAGGTACTTAAGAGAGACAAAACTCAGAGCCTCAGATATAGAAGAACTGTACTTCTGTATTGGTATAGCTCAGTAAAGACTGTTGGAGGATACTTCAGTCAAAGCATTGTAAAGGGTTTACTCTTCACCAAAAGAAGAGTTAATAGTGGATTAAATCTTGGACGGGAGTTTCCAAGGACTGGATTAGGCAGTGGCTGAACCAGGATAAAATCTTCGTTTGCACTTTCCTTACTTTGCTCTTTTATTTTTGTGTTATATTAATTTCACATTCAATAACACTTACGCATAAAAAGGGGATTCTGAGTAAAGAATACTTACTCAGAAGATACTTCTGAAGCAACCTTCTAAAGTTAACAGTGAACTCGAAAAAGTGTCATTTACCCCCCCATCTGACCTATTTTACACCCTACTGGGTTCTACAATTTGTATCAAAGCTTAACCCACAAAATCATATATGATATATCTTGAGTAAACGATTCTTATGGGTGAAAATTGCATGAAACATCTACCTGGAAATATGACCACACAGATACTCCCAGAAGGGTTTTCTGTGTCCAAACTCCACTATTCTTTGGATAGAATTATACATTCTGGAAAAACAGAATGAAAAATTTCATACAGTCGCAGGATATGTATGCATGGCTTGCTATAGCCAATGGTCCATACATTCTTACATCCACTGTAGATGGGGTTATCCCTCCTAAACTTGAGACTAAATACAATGACTCTGACATAAAAAAACTACAAAGTAATGCAGCTGCAATTAACTTTCTACATTGTACCTTAGATGTTGCAAAATATAATATGATCTCAGGATATGAAAGTGCCAGAGAGATATGGAAAAAGCTTGAAGTGACTTATGAAGGAACTGATAAGGTCAAGGAATCCAAGATAAACCAGAATCTCCATCTCTATGAGCTATTTGAGATGGAGGAAGGTGAATCAATATCAAGCATGAATGCAAGATTCACTAACATCATCAATGAGCTCAAAAGATTGAAAAAGTTTCTCAGAAGAGGAGCAAGTAAAGAAAATTCTCAAAAGCTTAACTGAGAAGTGGCAGGCGAAAAAGACTGACATAGAAGAAGCTCAAGATCTCACAACTTACAGGTATGATGAGCTTATTAGTTCGTTAATTACTCATGAGATTTCTATGCAGAACTTCCAAAAGAAAGAAAAATCAAGGCATTAAGCAAAGAAGGCAATAATCCTAAGAGCAGAAGAAGTCTATGAAAGCTCATCAGAAGACAATGAGGGCATGGCATGTTAGCTAGAAGATTCAAGAAATTCATGAAGAAGAGCCAAATAACTCCTCAAAAATTCCAGAAGGGAAGCTTTCCTCAGAAGTCAGACTTCCAGAAAAACAAGTTCAGAAGGTCTGAGGAGAAGACTAAAGGTGAAAATCAAAAACCTATAACTTGTTTTGAATGTCATCAGGAAGGACATATTAAATCAAGCTGCCCGAAGCTAAGAAAGGATAAAGGAAAGAAAGATATGGTGGCAACAAGGAGCGACAGTGAAGAAGAAAGCTCTGCAGACTCTTCAGAAAATGAAAAAACTGCTCAAATATGCTTCATGGATGAAGATGATATGTATCCAACAGTTGAGTTTTGGCATAGCAGCACAGAGAAGATCTCATCTTCAGAAGGAAAATCTCAGGAAAATGATGATGTAAATTCCAAACTCAATATTCCTGATAAAATCATGCAACTACTTGCATAAATTTACAAGCAGGTTAAAAAGAAGATTTTGAAGACTTCCACAATCGAGATATAGCTAGAGATAACTCTACCAAAGCTATTCACAAGAGGCAAGGTGAGCTTGAAACTGAGGTTGAGAAGCTCAAGAAAGAATTGGTTCTGGTAGGAGTTAACGCTACCAACCTCAGCAAAAGAGTAATGTTGGTAGAAGAACATATATCGGGCAAAATAACTCTGCCCGTAAAATCATTACCTTAGAAGAATGAGCCTCCTTAATAAAAGGTACAACATCAGAAGAAGGAACATCCAAAAGAGAAGAAAGATCCTTAGAAGATAAACACCCTTTAGAAGCAAAATGTTGAAAGGATGTATCAAGGTGAATCCTCAGCTCCAAGACAAAGGAGCTATAAGGAGTATGGATACAGGTATGATGTAGATAGTCATAAAAAAGGAGGTTATCAAAAGATGACTCAGAGAATTCCACAAGCTAGAAGAAGAGTCATACCTCAGAGGTAACCACTTCAGGAACCTTTTGATCTTTGTCCATCTCTCAGAACTCTATAGAAAGAAAAGGCCAGAGAAGCTATGAAAGTCTTCTGCAACTTTTGTGGAAAGAAAAACCACACAACTTCTATGTGTAGATTTAAGAATGGTTTTTATAATTATTATGATTGGCTAGATCTAATTTATAATGCACTCAAACCCAAGGGAAACTGGGTTCGAAGATTCTAACCATTTACTTTTGCAGGTAAGTCTTAGATCCATAGAAGGTCAACAGATCTGGTATATAGACAGTGGATGCTCAAGACACATGACGGGAGATGAGACATCATTCATCTCATTAGAACATAAAAGATATGGTAGTGTAACCTTTGGAGATAACAAAAAGGGAAAAATCATTGGCAAAGGAACCATTGGAGCAGCAATCAAAATTGAAGAAGTCTCCCTTGTGGATGGACTAAAGTTCAATCTTCTGAGTGTTGCTCAGCTGTGTGACCAAGGAAGAAAAGTCATCTTTGATACAGAAGGATGTTCCATTATTGATTGTAAGTCAAATAAAACATTCATATATGCTCCTAGAGTCAATAATGTGTTCATAATTAATTTAAATGATAAATCAAAGAAAGATATATGTTTGATGACTAAAGAAGAAGAGTCATGGCTATGGCACAGAAGGTTAGGACATACTAACATGCATCTTCTGACCAAATTAGTCAAAAAGAAACTTGTTGAGGGTCTACCAAGCTTAAACTTTGAAAAGGATCACTTGTGTAGTGCATGTTAGTATGGAAAACAATTTAAGAAGAGCTTTAAATCTAAATTAGATTTTTCAACTAAAAGAGTCTTAGAATTACTCCATTTAGACCTGTTTAGCCCTGTTCTTCCCATGAGCATGGGTGGACTTAGGTATGCCATGGTTATAGTGGATCACTATTCCAGATATACATGGGTTATCCTGCTAAGTAGTAAGGATGAAGCCTATGAAGGATTCTCCAGATTATGTAACAGAATTGAAGTAGAACAAGGAGTCTTTCTATCTAAAATAAGAAACGATCATGGTAGAGAATTTGAGAATAAATTATTCGCTAGTTTTTGTGATGCAAGAGGAATTGAACACAATTTCTCTGCTCCTCACACCCCTCAACAAAATGGTGTTGTTGAGAGAAAAAACAGAACTTTAGTTGAAATGGCCAGGTCCATGTTGAGTGACAACAACCTTCCCAAATATTTTTTAGCAGAGGCAGTCAACACTGCCTGTTGCATACTAAATAGGGTAAACATTAGATCAGTAATTGATAAAACTCCCTATGAAATTTGGAAAGATAGAAAACCTAAAATTGGGTACTTTAAAGCATTTGGATGTAAATGTTTTGTACTTAAGAACAAAGAACAACTAGGCAAGTTTGATCCTAAAGCTGATGAAGCAATTTTTCTTGGTTACTCAACACATAGCAAAGCTTATAGAGTCTTCATCAAAAGAATAGCAACATTAGAAGAGTCAGTACATGTAGATTTCGATGAAACTAACCATGTAGGAAAAAGAAGAAGCTTAGAGGAAGATGGAGATTCTATCTCACATAAACAATCCTCTGAGTCAACCCAAGGAGAAAAGACAACAAAGGATGAACCATCTGAGATCAAGTTCTCATAATATGAAGATGGAGAAAGATAACCAGAAGCAATGGAGGATCCTATTCATCATGATCTGCCCAGAGAAACTAGAACCAAGAAGGACCATCCTAAAAGACTGATCCTTGATGCACCTCAGAATCCTGTTCTCACCAGAAGACAACTCAGCTGAATGATAAGTCATCCAGAATTTGTCTCTATTATAGAACCAAAGAAATTTGAAGACGCAAAATATGATGAAAGTTGGATGATGGCCATGCAAGAAAAGCTAGACCAGTTCACTAGAAATGATGTATGGGATCTTATCCCAAGGCCAAAGAACAAATCTATCATTGGCACTAAGTGAGTATTCAAAAACAAGCTTGATGAAGAATGAAACATAGTAAGAAACAAAGTAAGACTTGTGGCTCAAGGGTACAATCAACAAGAAGGGATAGACTATGATGAAACGTTTGCTCCAGTAGCGAGACTTGAAGCAATAAGAATCCTTTGTACCTTTACATCTCATATGGGATTCAAATTGTATCAAATGGATGTAAAGAGCGCCTTCCTTAATAGATTCATCTCAGAAGAAGTCTATATCGAGCAACCTCCAGGTTTTGAAGATTTAAAATTTCCCAGCAATATGTACAAGCTGAAGAAAGCCTTATATGGTCTGAAGCAAGCTCCCAGAGCATGGTATGAAAGATTAACAAGCTTTCTTAACTCAAAAGGATACTTCAGAGGAAAGACGGACACAACCTTGTTCATCAGAAGAAGAAACAAAGACATCCTTCTTGTTTAGATCTATGTTGATGATATCATCTTCAGAGCCACTGATAAAAAATGTGCAAAGAATTCAGTTCTCAAATGAAACTTGAATTTTGAGATGTCAATGATGGGTGAATTAACCTTCTTTCTTGGTCTCCAAATCAAACAAAGTTCACATGGAATATTCATCAATCAATCCAAGTATACTGAGAAAATTCTGAAGAAATTTGGTATGGAAGATGGAAGGGAAATGTCAACCCCTATGGCTTCCAACACCATACTCAGCAAAGACTCAGAAGGTAAGAAGGTTGACCAGAAGATGTTCAGAGGAATGATTAGCTCTCTATTGTATATAACCAGGCCTGACATTCACTATGCAGTCTGTTATTGCGTAAGATACCAAAGTGATCCTAGAAAATCACATCTGAGCGTAATAAAAAGAATCCTTAGATATTTTCTTGGAACCATTGAAGCTGGACTATGATATCCAGATAATGAAGATTTCTCATTAAAAGGATTCATTGATGCTGACTATGGAAGAGATCAACTGGAAAGGAAGAGCATGACTGGAGGATGTCACATTCTGGGAAACAGCATTGTCTCCTGGTATAGCAAGAAATAAACCTCGGTAGCTCTATCCACTACAGAAGCTGAATACATGGCTGCGGGAAGCTATGTAGCACAAGCGCTATGGATCAAATAGCAACTCGAAAACTATGGAGTCAAGTCAGAATGTATACAGATCCTCTGCGATAACAAAAGTGCAATTGATCTGTCAAAGAATCCAATTCAGCATAGCAGAATGAAGCATGATAATATCAAACACCACTTCATAAGAGATCATGTTCTCAAGAAAGATGTAAAGCTGGTATACATCTCTGCAGAAGATCAAAGAGCTGATATCCTTACCAAACCTTTGAGTAAAGAACAATTCGCTTTCCTCAGAAGAGAAATAGGCATGAGCAACCCAGTGTGACTATTGTTCAGAAGATGATGTAAGTGCTTAGAAGCGTAACAAGTTCCAGAGGAAATATTCATCCTCTAAAGTTAACATAAATGCTATGTCTCAAAAAATCTAACCCGGGAATCACTTCATATTTCAAAATTCGAAAACCCATTTCCTAAGCCGGATCTTTAGGTTAAAACTGTTCACATTCATCCATCTATCATGTCTTTGACGGTTACCTATATTTTAAACGGTAAATGCTGAAACCGTTACTGTTGATAAATTACCTTTCCATCCCTCTGAAATCGCCTCTATAAATAAGAAGAAACTATTCATCATCTAAACACTTTACCAAAAATCGCAGAATCTCTCTAAAAATCCTTTCTTCTTTCAAAAATCCTAATTCTCTAAACCTTACCCACAAAGATGGCACCCAAGAGAACTAGATCATCAAAAGCTGATTCTAAAGAGCAAGTCATCATAAAAATCCCTCCAAAGACCTTTGAACCTATTCTATACAGGTCAAATCCCTCAAACATCATTCTACAAAGATATCTTGGAGATGAATCATTCATTCAATCCAGTCCCTACGAAGAAACCATAGAGTTCCATCAATTTAGCACATGAATTAAGCTAAAGGAGTCGACCTATTCAGCAATAGTTCTTAAATTCTACAAGAATTTGAAGAAGTGCACAGTGAGCGAGGAGGAGCTCAAACCTGTAATTAAAGGCACGGAGATCACCATTACTCCTGCACTCTTGGTAACACTTATGAATTTGAAGGATGAAGGTATCACTCTCAGAAGGGGATGTGAAGATGTCCTAAGTTACAACAGAAAAGCTTTCATGCCAAAAGGCTGGTTCGGTGAGATGATCAGCACTCACGTGCCTCAAGAGTCGAGGTATTGGCAGTTTATAAAGGCTCACCTTCTTCTCCAGAAGATGAATTCCACCAATGTAGTTTCAAGCTATGAACACTGCATCTTGGTGCACTTGGTAGAAAAGAAGAAGGTTAACTGGCCAGTCATTATAATGCAGTACATGCTTCACCACAAATGCACACGTGGTGGTCTCATCAGTAGAATCATGGCTACATGTGGAGTGGACTGTTCAGAGGAAGATGGGTCTCTAGGAAGCGAGATTGTAAAGGAGACCTTTAACAAGAAGGTAGATTATGGAATGAAATGGGACAGGGAGGAGGCCTTGAAGAAGGATATAATGAAGAAGATAAGGGAGAAAGAGTTGAGGGCTGCTAAGAAGGGAGAAGGAGTAAAAGGGGTTGGGGAAGTCTCCCCCAAGAGGCAAAGTGAACCTGTGTTGAAATAGGAGGACATCTCTAAGGCGAAAAGAAGCAGAATCAACAGAAGCAAAGCACTTGCAGCTGAGGGAGTATCAATAACTCCTGCTGAAGTGACTGAGGGAAAGGCCCAGGGAATCACATACTCTATGAATAAAATCCAATATGTGCCAAGGCCCTTAAAGGAGAATAGCTTAAAAGATGGAGAGGATAGCCAACCTATCAGTATCTTGACCAAAAGGAAGAGAGGAGAATTTGATCCCAACATGGCAAATCTAAGTGAGGATGAGTCTGAATTTGTAGAAGAGAAGGAAGAAGAGGCAGAGAAGGAGAAGAAGAAAGCCAAAACCTATGGCAAAATCATCATCCCAAAGGATGATTCTAAAAAGGATGACATGATTAAAGCCCTAAACCAGAGAAAAGTGGATACCTTTGCTCATGTACCTCACAAAGGGACAATAGGAGACATAAGGATAGCAGCAGATGAAGTAGAGAAAAGGGCTCTATCAAAAGGGAAGAAGACGCCTGCTCCAGAGGAGTTCACAAGCAAAATGAAGGAGAAGAGCACCTATGAGACGGAGGAGGATGACTCGGAGGAAGTGGATGGTAAGGTCTTGGAAGGAACCTTAGTTGATTTTGACCTACTCGTAGGGGCTCTTCCAGTGGCTCCAAGTTTAGTCCCTCCAAATGTGGTGAATCCTACCAATTTCCTGCTGGAGAAAAAGCCACAATCTTCTCCTTTGGATCAACAAAAGTCTGTAATTGATCCATCTCATCTCTTCACTGCCAATCTTGAGACTCCACAAACATTCTTGACTACTCCAAGAGGATATCCAACAGCTGACAAAGATCCTCTTGAAGTAGCAGTATCTATTGCTCAAAAGATATCAAAGGAGATTGAGGCAGAGGCTAAGAAAGCTGAAGCTGCTGAGGAAAAGGATAAGACTGAAGAGAAGAAGGATGAAGTTGAAGAGAAGAAGGATGAAGACAAGGAGGAAGAGACTGATAAGCAATCTCTACTGAAAGAGAATGTGCTAGAGGAAGATCTGTTCCTATCAGTTCTTCAGAAGGAACTAGCTCAGGGGACTGTAGTGACTGAGTGGGATGTTCAGTCATTAGCATTAGATCCCGCTAATGAATTTGGTACCATGGCCCGCTCTGTATATGACAAACACAATATAAGGCCAGAGGATATAAGGGAGAAGTATGATAAGAATGGTGAAGATGAGAAGAGGGATGAAGTTCTGCTGGAGGATTTAAGTGAGGATGATGATGTTCAGATCATGGGGGAAATCCAAGACTGAGCAGCAGCAGCAATAGTAGCGCTCCTCTATTCCAAAGGGTCTGGTGGATCCTGAAAGTTACCTTACTTTAATCCCCAGACCTGAAGAACAAAGGATCTATGGGGATGAGTCTCTTGATAGCAGAGGATGGATGATTGGTGACATTGCTAAGGGAGGAAATCCCAACACCTCTGTTCCTGTTAACTCCCTTCATCACGTAGGGAAGACTCTTGATGATCTCCTTACTATGGCCCTTCACCTTAACAACTCAGTAGTGGATATCATACTCACCCCCTTTAATTGCCAGCTTGCTAGGAGTGTAGCCCTTATATCTGAGCAGGCACAAATAATTATGGAAAGAGCTAATGCAATTCCCCTTCCCTCACAAATCCGCTCTGAACTTATAGAGCATCTTCATCCTCTCATGGAGACAAGGCTCAATAATTACATTGATATCCTAGAAGCGCTTGAAAAGTTGAACGGGATAATGGAAGATGGTGAGAAGGGTTTGATGATAATCCATCATGAAGTTAGCAGGGTGAAGGAGATGTTCCAGAGGCAGATATTAGAAGCAATCTCTACTCTGGGGACTGCCATTGAGCGCATATCAACTGAATACACCATGGGGCTAAAAAATGAAGTCCAGGCACTAAGGACTCAGAATGCCTTCTACATGTGGTAGTAGGAGAAGATCCAAAATAGTCTTGCTAAGATGCTAAAGCACATGAATGATTCAAAGGCTGAAACTCTCAAAGCTATTGCGGATTCAAAACGAGAGTTGAAGTTTGAGATCTTCAAGGCTGTTAAAAATGCTCACAAGTATATCACTGAGACTACCTTTTCTTAGAAGAATGAGGCTGTTTTTGAGTTAGAGGAACAACTAGAGAAGTATGCTGCTGCCCTTGCTACGACCACAAATGAAGCTAGAGACATCATGGTGGCAAGGAATGCAAGCACTTCAGAGGCCCTTCAGAAGAGCATTGATGGGCTTAGTAATCAGCTTGGTGGCTTATCTCTCCACTCCTTCTGCTCACATGATAGTGAGATCGTTCCGTTCTTGCAGCATCTAGCAAATGAGCTAAACACTCAATGGATATGGAATTAGAAGGTTCTCTAAGTGATCCTTGAAAGCATCTTTCCCTCTGTTCCCAGCAAAGTTGCAAGGCTGATTCAGCAGATTATCCCTCCTCTTCAAGCAAATGAAAAGGCTGTTCAAGATGTCATCTAAAGGTTTACGCTTGATGAGCAGAAGATAGTTACTCAGCTTGTTAGTGCATAGTGGAGGGAGAAAGACAAGCACAGTTTCAAGGAAATCTGGGAAAGATGGATGACTTCCAATCAACCTTCAAGCAGCGCCATGGAGATAGATCAGTAGGAAGAGATAAAAAATGAATGATGAATTCTTAGCTCTAACAGAAAAACCCTTATAAATGAATTCATTATAAATACTTGTATTGTAAGTACTCATCATCAATAAAAGTTTTTACTTTCGCTCCAAAAGTACAACTCTTCGTTGTACTGACTTCCTTGTATAATTTTAAAACTTAATCTCTGAACTTAAGCATTCGACTATGAGGGAGTATGAGGGAGTCAGTACTTACTATGCTTGACTTCACTCAAAACCAACAAAATTAGGGAGATTGTTGGATTCTGAAGATAATTTAGTTTTGTAAGTTCTGAGTTCAGAAGCAAAGTTCAGAAGGAAGTCGCTTCAAAAGCACAAGGTTTCATCAGTAGAAGTATGGATGCCCAGAAGCTATTGAAGTCAGATGAGGTATTAAATATCTCAGAAGATCACTCAACTCAGAACATTAAAAAGCACTTCTCAAGATTGCAAAAGGTCAACTTAGTCTTTCGACGCTAAAAGTCAAGAAAGCTGACATCGCATTTAATGCCACCGCGCACTCTGTTCTTCAGTTAACTACAAGATAAAAGTTGTTGCAAAATCAAAAACAAATCTCACCTGCTATTCTAATATGGATCTGTAGTACAGAGTGGACCCCCCAAATCAACCTGATACAGCATGGCGTGGATCAGAGTTGGACAAGCTACTCTAACAGATTGTTTAACGGAAACAATATTGGGAGACAATGGCAGAATTCCTAGCAACGGTCCAAATAGCAACGAAAAAATTCTCTCCCTCTATAAAAGGATGATTTTCGCCATTGGAGAAGGTTGATGAATCTTAACAAAGATATTCAAGAGTGAACAAATTCTCAATCTGCTTACAACCTTCTTATAGCAAACATTCAAATCTCATATGTTTGTATTTGAACTAACTGAAACAAAGTTCAGAAGTTCATATAAATCACTTTTTTATAAACTATTGTAAATCACACTAAACTGAGGGTAAGTTAGTGTGAGGAAGCTAGGTAATCTCATAAGGAAGGTACTTAAGAGAGACGAAGCTCAGAACCTCAAATATAAAAGAACAGTACTTCTGTATTGGTATAGCTCAATAAAGACTATTGGAGGGTACTTCAGTCAAAGCATTGTAAAGGGTTTACTCTTCACCAGAAGAAGAGTTAATAGTGGATTAAATCTTGGATGGGAGTTTCCAAGGACTGGATTAGGCAGAGGCTGAACCAGGATAAAATCTTCATTTGCACTTTCCTTACTCTGCTCTTTTATTTTTGTGTTATATTAATTCTGCATTCAATAACACTTAAGCATAAAAAGGGGATTCTTAGTAAAGAACACTTACTCAGAAGATACTTCACCTTCTGAAGTTAACAGCAAACTCGAAAAAGAGTCATTCACCCCCCCCCTCTGACCTATTTTACACCCTACTAGGTTCTACAAGGTTTATATATTCGTCAAAATTCATTTGCACTAGATTTAGAAAAGTCATTTCATGTGTTGCTCTGTGGTGAATAATTGAATATCTGAGTGTCTAGAACTGAGTCTGTTAAATTAATCTAGTGAATGTAATATCTTTGATGACCTTGCATGTTTTCTTTGCTATACTTGTTCGTAGGGAAAATCTATATACTTTTATCTTCTCTAATCTTTTATACATTTATGTATTCATCCATGATTCCAAT